>LYNE01005512.1:15496-28188 GCA_001662545.1 Rosa x damascena
AATGTGAGGAATTAACATTTAAAATATCACATTAAAATGCGCCTATCAATAGTACTTGGTGGTTTGGGGGGTATAAATAGAAGAATACCCAATGATTCAATGGGGTAGGAAACTTGTTGGGTAGAAAGACAAGTTTCCAGGCAATGATTCAAGAGGAACCCAGCCACAAATTTACTATTCATCTATGGGCAGTCGTGGTTTTGGAGAGAGAGAGAGCCAAAAAGAAGAAAAAGGAAAATCTGACTTTGAGGGTATATTAGGAAGTGTAAAATTAAGTGAGATGAAATATTATTAAAAAAATAGTAGGGTGTGCGGTTTGCAAAATTGGGTGTGCAAATTTCACACCCCTAATTTTATATATTTAAAGACTCCAACTTGCATGGTAAGAATAATTTTTCGAAAAAATTTACCTTAATTAGGGCAATTGAATTTCCTACTCTACAGGACATATATATATATATATATATCAGACCTTGAATGTGCTGAGTGGCTAGCTTTCCTGGGTTATGGGTTCACAACTATCTAACTGTAGTTGGCGTTTCACGCATCTTTGAAAGAAAGCGAGAGAGAATTAAATTTGATTCACTGAAGTTGTTCTATTTTTACTAACATTCGCAGATGTAACGTAAAAGAATTTATCGAATTATTTATTTATTATTATTGTTATCATTTTTAAAATAACCTCACTGGATCGTGTTCAGCAACCCATTTAAATTTGCACAAAGAACGGTTATGGTGTCCTGCAATCCATTTAAATATTACCTAAACAACTTTGTCGTACTCCTTCATTCCTTCCTTGTGGGTGTTAAGTAAGCGTGCGGCACGTGCAGCAATTATTCAGTTGCTTCCAAATTCAAACAGTTAAGACTAGTGTGACAACCCCAGATAACAACGGTTGGGTTTTCGATCTTCTATGTTTTGGGACTTGGTTGCTTTCCCTTCCATTACCCCATTTTGCAGAACAAACGCACAATTTTGTCTCTAAGGATTTGATGCCGTGTGGCCGTGTGGGTATGGAGTTCTCAAAACCTTCCGCACATTTGGTGATTTGGGTCACTCACGCCTCCATGTCCCCTTTTTGCATCAGACTAGTATTCACTGAGGTAAAGTCCGTAAAGAAGAATGAACTGTGGCGTAAGTCGTTGGGTCCCTACATGATTAAAAAAAAGAGAGAAAGATCTGGGTCCATTGTGACAACTACGGGTCTACTCCACCACACTGAACTAGTCTGACTTTGAAGTTCAAAGTCTGAACCTTTTTCTTGCTAATTTTAGCAACAATAGCTATGGACATAATTTCATTTGGAAGCCTTATTGAATCCGAAGTCTTCGGCAGCAGAAATGGTGGTGGAGGTGTTTTTCTTTGAGGCTTTTCTTCAGTTGCTGCTCGATAGGTTGACCCCCCACAATTTGCTCAGTTTCGGTCGTTTCCAAGAAATGGAGTGCAACTCTGTCTGCAATTGGAGCTCAAACACTTGGCTTTTGACATGGATGACATCTTGGACACCTTTTCACCCAGCTCTTGGTGATCAATCACCAAAATGGGGCTGGCACAAGCAAGGTACAACGCCTCTTTTCACCCAACTCCTCATATATAGTTGTTTGGGCCTCATCAGCACCTCTGGCATACCAATTTCCATGAGAAAAATACCCATAAGAGTCGAGGCATAAACAACGGGCAATCACATGTAAACCACCGGAGCAATCATACAGTTTCACTACACAAGCTTGACCTAACGAGGAAGAAGGAATAAAATGTTCCAACTGTATGTGAATACCAGTACCAAATTCTTCAGTAATTGACTATTGTGTTAATAGTTCATTGTTCCAAATGTTAAAACCCTCGACATAAAACATAAAATAAAAAAAACCTTAGCCCATATATGATGCATTAAGGATATGTTAAAGCAGAGAAAATGGGCACAAACCGATTTAAGCCGAAGAACCCTTCCAAGGAATCCTTTAAACGCATCTTTCCGGTCATGAAAGCATACCCAAGCTGCCACATTCTCTCGAAACTGCAAGTAGGAAATGAAGTACACAAATTCAATCAAAGTAGACATTTTCATTTAAATCCCAAAATTGAAAATTTAAAGCATTGAGAAAAACAATTAATGCATAAAAACTACATGGATTAGTTTTCTGACCATGAGAATGTGACCCAAAGTAAATAGTGCAATTCCAAAAGGCAATACCTTCTCATTGACCATGAGAATCATGGACATAACGTGCTCGAACGTCGCCGTTTCGGGATCGAAATTGGGAAAGAGATAGTTCTCCAAGTACTGGCTGACCTCCAAAATCATCGCTCTCTGCAACGGCACCGTCTTCCTCTGCCCCTCCTTCACACACAACTCCGTCTCGTAAATCTTCTTCACCAGCTCCGCGTCGAACGCCTTCTTCACCTGCCGGCGGCTTTGGACCAATTGGCAGCGGCAATCATAGTGAGCTGGTCCCTCTGAATCTCCGACAGCGTTATCGAGCTCGGCAGCGCCGCACCGGGTTTAGCCTCCACCAGCTTCTCTCCGAGCTGGTGGTTCAGCTCCACCGGGTACAGGAACGGATCCAGGATTTAATTGTTGCCTAGGCTACTTAGAAGTGCACAATTTTTTCTTTTTTTGTTTAGCCAGTAGCTTATCATCAAAGACATCAGTCATTCAGTCGATAATTCTAACTAAAATTAGTTAAAATACAATCATCAATTCATCAAAGCCTCATAGGCTCATCAATTCATCAATTCATCACCGAGACCGACCATGATCAAGAATTCAAGATCCTCAGTTCGGCAGTTCCTCACTCCTCAGCGGCTCAGCTAACATGGAAATTATGGAATCTCTGTCTCTGTCTCTCTCCGTGACTCCGCCACTGGCATGGTAGCACCGTAGCAAACAGATTCGGCGTCCGGCGAGACTCTCGATCTAGGCGAGACTCTCAATCTGGGCAGACTGGACGAGAGGAGATCTGGCCTCTAGGAATCTGGGATTTATTTGAGAAAGTCAGAAAACCTGTGTGAGGCACTGAGGTTGCTGTGAGTCAGTAAGTGTGACTGTGTGAGGCACTGAGGCTGCGAGCGGTGAGCCTGTGAGCTGCTGTGATGGATAATTTTTTTTTCTTTGGGCTGGTATGAAAGGTAGAGATATATATATATACCTATGGGTTTTCAACCCAAAATCTTGTCTAGGCTTGAGCCTAGATAGCCTTCCAAGTACATCCGCCCCTGACCGGGTACTCTGCAACATGGTGGCGCTTGAAATCGTACGCACCTGTTCCGTACACCTTGGTCATTGTCGACGAGAATGACGAATTAGGGTTTTGCAATGCGGGTTTTGGAGGGAAGCTACGATTTGGGGGAGCGACGGGGGTTAGGGTTTCTGAGAGAGAAAGCTCTGTAACTTGTGAGAGTGAATTTATGTAATCATCAGGGTCGGTTCTTCGATTGTGTTCGGGTTTTGGGTACCAACCTAACCATACTACTCTACTGCTTGGTTCCTGGGTTTAATTATTACTAGCCCTTTAACATGTACTCCGCACATGTCAATTGGCTTTTATTTTTATTTTTTTTATTTTAAAAAGTTATCTTTCCTGATATTGGGAAGTTTCAAATTTTTAATGGGAAATATTACAAATTTTTAATGGGAAATATTACAAAATTTTGAAATATGACATAGTCAATTGACTACTATATCCTCATATAGAAATAATTTATTTATTAATATCTATATTATGTGAGGACAAATATGGTAGTTCAAAAATTTAACCATTCTCCATGAGAATTGGCTTAATTATATAAGATATACCCTTGGGAAATATAGCAGATTGCTCCTTAACCTTTCCTTTAACCGTCAATCTGACCTATCACTTTTACTTTTTTTAATTACACTGATACATCAATTAAAATGCTAGAAGATGAAGGATTCATTTACGTTAAAATATTAGAGAAATTTTTACATACGGCAAATATACCATGTGATTTGTAGGGCTTTCTAATTAGTGAACATACAATAGGTGTTTTGGGTATTTTATTTTAATAAGTAAGGATAGTTTCGGAACAAATTAAAAAAAATTGAATTTTAATTGGACTGCCTCACCGCCAAGAGATACGTTTGCCCTATAGAAAAATTAAACTTAACTTTAATGACTTAGTCAAAATGAATCAACAGAGTGCAGAAGGTTGTATTTTTCCGAAATGGAAATGGAGATCCTAGATTGGCTACTGTTGTTCATGGTTTCAAATAGCTTGAAGTGGAAGGCAATTTGAAGATGTTATTATATACCATACCGGGTTTCATTACTCCTACTTGACGAATCGAGCTAATTATCAAGGATATTAGATTTCTTGCAAATCAGCTCCACAATGTCAATTTTAAGCATATCAAGAGGGAGACCAATGCAATTGCAGACACAGTTCAAATGCTCAAGTTCGAAACAATTCTCTTCCTCATTCTACCTTTAATTGCTTTTATTTATTTATTTATTTATTTTTTGGTAAGATGGGGACCTAAAAAGAACCAAAAACAAGAACACTAACTCAAAGTTAAAGCATTGATAGCTTGAGAAGGATGTTGCTCCATGTAGATAGTGTCTATGTCAATGTTCAAACTACACTTAGATAGCACATCTACAACCATGTTAACTTCTCGATACACATGAACCACGATACATTCTTCAAATCCAACTTTCATATGTAGGTAGCTACTGATAACACTCTTAAGAGGATAAAGATTATCCACACCATTGTTCATCAACTGAACAAGTAATTTTAAATCGCATTCGACTATAATTTTAGGAATATTCAATTGATAAGCCATCTGCAAACCAAGAAGCTCCCCCAAGCCTCAGTCTCAGTGACTTTGCCATATCCCATGTATGAAGAAAAACCTTTTATCAAAGTTCCATTCTGATCTCTAGGCACACCCCCAGCACCAATGTTACCAGAATTGCTAAATGCTTTTAATTTTGATAAATTAAGTCTTAGTTGTAGTAGAGGATTTTTGCTGTAATTTCTTCTTTTATTAAGCTGAAAAAAAAAAAAAAAGGGTTATGGAAAGGTCCTTATTTTGATGGTAAAACACTCGCTTTACACCTCAAGAATGATAGAGCAACCAGATTTTATTGGTGACAAACATCTCACAATGCGGTTCATACATTTCTGAATGGAGAGAAACACGCAAAGTTAAATTATGAGCAAACCAACCCAGCTCACGTAAGACTTGTAAAGATTTGCATAAAAATTGGATATAAAACAAAGTAGCAAACAGAACGATAACAGAGGATTAAAATACTAGAAGCAAAGCTTGATCTATATATTATTCTATTTTGGTTACATAGAGGGAGAATTGAACTACTGGTCTAGCACTCTAGCCTAATCCTAGCCGACTTGTTTTGCATCATAAAGAGAGAAACCCGCCAAAATAAAACTGGATCAGACCCACAGAGACCGAGAGAACACAAAATTGAATCCATTATTGATGGTACAATGACAACCTTGCACAATTCACTCAGAACGTCACCGTAGCGCCAAAGTCGTCAATTCCTTTCTATTCTATTTTTACTCTCAATTAAACATACAACTGTTTGCTAAAAAAAATAAAACATACAACCGACGAGGAACACAAAGACTTGCAAGAACACACTGAGAAATGATATCAGTATCTTTATAAACACCAAACATGCTGGGTGACATATAGAGTCTGTGATGTTATGCTCCCCCGTTAGTGCCTGATACTATAAAACACAGCCAAAGATGTATTCAGGCGTTGCTCTCCTGCAGTAAGAATTTCACATTATTCACTGGAAGTGGGGAAAGTAAAGGCCAAACTTAGGTTCGCATGTGAATTCTCTGATGATTGGTCAATGATACTTTGACTCAAACAGAGTGCCAAGTTAGGTTTTTTTTTCCTTGATATGAGTGCCAAGTTAGTATATAAGCGATATTACTGATCTTAGTAAAATTTTTATTTTTAAAGAAAAATCCTGCATATGTTTAGGTAAAGTAATCTTGACAACGGAAGCAAATCTTTCACACTAACTACTATAAATAGACGTGAACTATGGTTAAGCAGATTTTGTCTATGAAAAGATAAACAATTAGTGATTAAATAAAACTTCTGTCCTATCTTCAATAAAGTAGCTCACTAGGCACGTCATAAACCACACACAAAGCACAAAATGAAATGCAGAAGTACTCAGTTCTGAACTTCTGATTAATAAAGAAAAACAGAACATCTCAATGGAGGCACCTTAAGGGCAAATCAGTAAATTGATTTGCTTTAAACTTTTTTGTACAACAAAGAATCAGCTCCGTGAGAAAAGGAGTTTTGCAAAACATTTTGTGGACTGCAATATGTTACATAAGGACAGAGGACCTTTCAGGTTTGTTTTATGATTTGGATAGACACGCCAATAGGTAAAAACAGATGTACAAAAGACTGAGGTCTTGATATTCTACTGTGACAATGGTACTATTGCTACTGTAAACAAAAATGACAGAATATGTGACTTACCGGCAGTCGATGATTTTATGCTAGCATGACCCTCTTGTACCTCGGCTCTTGAACAGTTGCACATACATTCTTCGGCTTTTCTGTATTGAATAGCATTTTTTGACCGAGTAATTATAAATACAGCTAAGATGATGATAGTATTTTGGCAGTCATTAGTTTTAACAATTTCAATTGAACATTATCATAGTCTGCATCTAAAAAGAGAAGAAAATGTCTATGAACTTTTTGGTATAGCACACAGGTTACAAAATTACTGTGCATTCCCGAATACCTACCATGTCAAAAATAAAAATAATAATAATAATAATAAAAATAAACAAATCAAAAAAGGCAATAAATTTTATCAACCTCTAACCAATTCCATATAAATCTAACTTTGACACCAAACTTCCTTTCATTCAAGCTGATGAAATGAACCCGAAAATTCAGCAACCAAAAAGAAAAAAGGAAAAAACCATGGACAGACACATTACCAATTACTAAACAACAAAGAAGGTGAATCAAATTCAAAACCAAACCTTTTCTCTTTGCTTCCTGTCCAAACCCCTCCCTGTAAGAGTGTCAAAACAACCTGCCTTTCCCTACAGAGAAAACCACAGATCAGACTGCCTAAAGACAGATAAAGAAAGATAAATACTAACTGCCCACAGCAATAATCAATGAAGAAAGAAAAGTTCCACAACATCTGAGCAAAATAATCAAACACAGAAAATTTGAAACTGTGATGCCCCGGAAATTGGTAATTATTTTCTGGGGATTTTCCGGAATCTAATTTATGGTTGTTGGACGGTTTCGTGGCTCGTGGACGGAGCGGGAGTGTTTCGGACGAATTACTTATTTGGGAAGTATGACTTTAGGGGGGGTTCAAGGTTGACTTTTGACACGTTGGGATTCTCCGAAAACTTCCTTCACGAAAGTTGTAGAGCGCGTCGATACGAGTTCGTGGATATGTGGAACGCGAGAATCGGAGTTCGTATGAGAAAGTTATGACCATTGGAAGGAATTTCCATTTTGGTAAAATTGAAGTTTCCCAAGTTGGAAACTTACTATTTTCATTATTTCCCTTTCCGGAAGCCCAATTCTCCTTCCTCTCTCTTCTCTCTCGGCTGCACCTTCAGAATCAAAAATATCGGCTGACCCGACCCTAACCCGGACGATCCGACCTGGATTTTCCGGTGAATTGCGGCGGTCTCCAGCGACGAAACTTTCCAGATAGGATCGTCTCCTCCGTTTGGTCGTCCCTGTGGTGTCCTCTAGCGCCGATTCACCTCCACGGCGGTGCTGCAAGGCGGCGCAGTTAGGTGTTTTCGGACCCGATCGGTTCTCCGATTTCCGACGTCGGCGGGGCTTCAAGTTGAGCTTGGGGAAGTCAGAGCAGCCTCCTCGATCGATCCTTGGTGGTTATTTGGATCGATTCACGTAAAAGTTGGTTCAACTCAGATTGGATTACTGTTCACGGCTTGTGAGGTAGTTTTCGACCATTTATGCTTGTTTTCTGACTTCGAGCTAGTTATGAGAATTCACAAGCATGCTTAGATGAAGCTTTTTTATGTTGGGAGTTTTGTGAAATATTGAGTTCTGGCCGGCGGCGGTGCGCCACCGCCTATGGCGGTATGGTGGAGTTCCGGCGGTGTTCCGGCCACTTAAGGAATTGTTTTTGGTATTATATATGTTCTACTCGTTGATAAGAGCGTTTCGATATATAATATGAAAATTTTGGAGTTCGTATGGAATTGTTATGATTTTTGTAGTTTCATACCGATCATTTTATTCGATCCGTGAGGATTCGAGCGTCCGATCGACTTGTGGTTTGGTCACATCGATCGTGGATGTATTCCAGAGACTTTGAGAGGTTTCGGATGTGGTTTTCCCTCGATTGGCGCCACTTTGGGGATTTTAGTTTAAAACAGGGGTTTCGGACTTGAATCGTTTGTGGATTGTTGCTAAGTTGAACCGTATGTGATTAGGTACTTGACGAGGTATCCTTGGACGGTTGTTTTGTGGTGTGGCTGCCTTGTTCTATATTGAAGACGCAGCGGGAGTTTCGAGGTGAGTAATCTCACAAGGTTCATTAATGAACGGATTACCTTTATCGTTTGGTGAGTAAATCTCACGATGTTTGTTATGAGTAGGATCGATATTTGATATTCTTTATGAGCATGATCGATATTCGTTATGAGCGAGATTACCCTATTGTCTTGGAGTTATTAGGTTAACTATGACTATAGTTGGTATTATTGGCATTTCTGAGTGGATGACTGTGTGTATATATATATATATTATGGGATATATATATATATATACAGGGCGCTTCCTCTAAGGGATCCCTTTTTTTGGTATTTTATAGGGATAGGCATTTTACCAACTTTGGGATCATATTTTCACATCTCAACCGTTCAGTTTTTAGGTCCTAATGTGTAGATCACTTCTGCAAAATTTCAGCTAATTTGATGATCGTTAAGGAATCCAAAACTGCAATTTACCATTATAAACACGAACGGTTCCGGTTCGACAGATTCGGTCCGTTCGTGTAAATTGCAGTTTTGTATGCCTTAACGATCACCGATTTGGCTGAAAATTTGTAGAAGTGATCTACACATTAGGACCTAAAAACTGAACGGTTGAGATGTGAAAATATGATCCAAAAGTTGGTAAAATGCCTATCCCTATAAAATACCAAAAAAATGGATCCCTCATTGGAAGGCTTCTAATATATATATACATATATATTTATGTATTAGTGGCTTCGTGGTGAATCTTTGTGATAATTGTCATGTAAAGCTTGTGTAGGAATATCTGTGTAATGAATCATTGAAATTAGTGTGATGAATCTTTGTGATGATTGATATCTGCGTGATGACCAGCAAAATCTATGTGATGATCGCTATCTGTGTGATGATTGGTGATATCTGCATGAATCTATGTGATAATCGCTATCTATGTGATGACCAGCGAAATCTATGCGATGATTAGTAGGATGATTGCTATGTGCGTGATGACCGGTAAAATTTATGTGATGATCAGCTGGGCAACTGCTATCTATGTGATGATCCTTGAAACTTATGCGATGATTAGTAGGATGATGAATATCTGTGTGATGATTGGTGAAATCTGTGCGATGATCAGTGTGATTACTGCTCGGTAATGGAGCTGAATTGTTATTAAGTTAACAAAGATCGAGAGGACTGCTGTGATGGTTGGGGCTACCTACAAACGTCAAGGTGTGGGACTTCGATGACTACTTTGACTTGAATTGCTTGACTTAATGTGACCTCCTGAACTAAATTATATGCAGGGATTACTATGAATTGTTTTGCTTGTTTTGATATGTGATTGCCTTGATTGATGGTTTGATTTACATTAAGAGCCATAGTGGTGATGAATTGTACTCTGTGGTGAGGATAGGAAGGTGATTCATTGTTTTTCACCTTGATGTCATGTTGATGACAACAAAGCTCCTAGTGGGGAGGGAATGAGTGTGATTTGGAACTCGCCTTAGTGCGTTAGAATGGGGTCAAACATTACTCGAGGAAGTCTGTTTGACCGAAATTTGTGTAATTGGATGCTAGGATTGAGGTTCTGAACCTAAGGCTTTAGTCACCCGTTGACTTACGTAAGCACAATATGGAAGGATATGAAATGGATGGTTGTAGGTGTGAGATGTGTGCTTATCGTTATTTAGGTTGTGGTGACTTAAGAAATGTGTTTTGTTTTGTGGTTTTGAGTTACTCATACGAGCTTCATAAGCTTACCGGGTTTGTTGTGTGGCAACCCGGTGCACTATTCAATGGAATGGTGTAGGGTTTAATCCTGCAGGTCAGGGAAATCAAGGCTGAAGCTGAGGTGGTGTTTTTGCAGCTTTACGGTAGGAAGCTATCTTTGTGACCTTACCGTTGTTAAGGACTTCCGTTGTATAGTTACTCTGAGCAGGATTTACGTTTTATTTTGTTGTTGACAATTTAATTCGTAAGCAATGTAATATATGACTCTGTGGAGCGGGTCAATATTGACATAGTGGGTTCAGGGCATCAATATGTACTTGGGTTAAAAGGGAAAAAGTTTCTAAGTATTTTGTATTGATGGCTGAACGTTCACGCATATGTAATTATGGGATTATATATATCGATTTTCATATGTGTAAAATCAGGGGCGTGACAAAAACAATGAGGAGAAAAGAAGACCTGAAATTTGCAAAACTAAGTCTCTTCGCTTCTTGGAAATGCCCCAAACAGACTCCACACTGTTTCCCTGACAATATAGAAAGCAAATTTCAGTCTTGAGAAACAAAATGAGAATCCATATTCCAAATACTTGTATAAGTACAGACATGTATGCACACTAAATATTCAATGTCCTCAAATGTACATAAATGCAGACAGATAGATATATGAACAACAAAACAGATCCCAAATCTCTAACCATCCAAAGCCAAAGTAGCTATCTAAAGATCCCAAATTTACAGCAGAAGGATCCAATTCAGATCGAATTGATGCTAGGTTTTGAAGCAGATCACATACATCCACAAAAGGCAGCAATGCAAAGAAGAAGAAAAAATACCTCAAAACTTGGACTGTGAATAATTTCAAAGACTCCAATCGATACAGTGATTTGTCATATGAAGTTAAAACGATCTGAGTGTCTGGGTGATTATCCTTCTTCAAATTCTTCATAGTAAGATGAAGGACTCAAAATCGGTCAAACCGATGGGACAATTGGGAGATAAATCTATCAAATTTCAAAGAAGAGATTCTTCAGCTTTCAACTGGGGCTGCTCTCATCTATATCTCTTTCTATCTCTCATTATGCTCTCAACTACCGAAACTGAAACAGACGGATGGATGCGGTTGCAAGCAAACAGCAGGCCAAATAGCGCGACACAGACAGCACAGCAGCTATGGGGGACAAAACAGTAAGAACACTGTTCCTAAGGATTCTACTGTTCAGAAGGAGATAGGGATTTAGAGTATAGATTTAGATGCTAATACACTATTTTTAAAAGTCCAAAGGTTGCAGTTTGTTTGGGATTTTATAGCACAGGATTTGCAAGTGAAATAAAAGGTGTGCATTCCTCTGCCCATATTTGAGTAACTCAGAGATATACATCTAGAATATACATCACAATGCATCAAATGCAAAACAATTAAAGAAAAAAAAACACAATCACACACACACGCCTACACAAACTCAAGTTGGAAAGGAAAAAAAACTGCATATGAATATCACAACCATATCTCTTTTATCTTCTTGTTCTCCCGCAGAGAACACTAAATACACAAAAAGTACACTCAATCTCAATTTCACTCTATTTGTCACTGACAAGAAAAGAAATAATAGAAGATTGATTTTACCAAAAAATTTGCTCCTTTAGTTCTGAAGCCTGCTCTGTTCCCACAACTGCGCTCAAAGAAGCTGACCTTCAACACGCATGCAAAATCCCACAACAAGCTTCAAAACTCCAGTTTTAGGCGGAGTCACTTTATTCTTACCAGAAGTTCAACACCCTGAAATGGTAGCGGCATACTTAAATTCCTCATCGGCTATCATAATCTTGACTGGCAATCTGCAGCATATAGTAAAGAAATGCCGGAGCTTCTGACCTGATAAAAGAAGTTATTACTATTTGTATACAGTACATGTACACAGTGTAGTCTATCTAACTAGTTATCAAAATTCTATGAATTTATGCCCTCCTGTACAATCGCTCTAAAACTAGATCAAAATATGTATATGAAATTCATAAAGAGAGGACAAATCATGCATGCTCTTCTGCAGCAAGCATGTGAAATTTCAACAGTATTCGTTGGGAAAGGTTGCCCTATCAAACAAAACTTTCAGATACAATTTTCCAATATAAAAGATACGTCAACAGAAAAATTAGTGTAGTGCTTTATATACTTTTTAATATTTGTCAGATTTGTTTGATTTACCTAAAACAGAAAAATCTAGTAAGGAACGTGATCATAACACTACAGAGACTTGAAAGACAAAAGTTAATGGAGAAAGGTTATCCGTCATACTAGATTAATTCAGTCCCACGTACAACAAATTTATTGTTCACATTACTCGTAACTGAAGCATATATCAAACAGAATGCATATCAACGCACCATAATTGGAATTACTTAAGTAGAAGGGCAGATCAAGATTCTTGAGGTGCTCTCATTGCAAACAACTTTCTCCACCTTTTACTT
>LYNE01005514.1:16381-28169 GCA_001662545.1 Rosa x damascena
TTCAGTGAGTGATCCATTTTAAGGGATCGCGCATTAGGCCAACTTTTCTTAACCATTCAGTTTTTAGGTATATATGAGTAGATCATCTATGCAAATTTTCAGCTAAATTGATAATCACTAAGACATTTATAACTTCGATTTACAATTATGAACACGAACGGTTCATGTTGGACAGTTTCGGTTCGTCCATTGATTTAATCTACTTCGATACCTTAACGATCATCAATTTGGCTAAAATTTTTTGAAGTGAGATATATATTAGAACCTAAAAATTGAACCGTCGAGATGCAGAAATACAATTGAAAAGTGGGTCCCACAAGGAATCCCTTAAAATGACAAAAAAAATTTTAAAAAAAAATCCTTGAGTGGAAGGGTCTATATTGTTAAGGGTAAAACTGTAATTTTCTAATTCAAGTTAGATATGTTTGAGTATAAATACCTGTACTTGCATGACAATCTATTAATACAATTGAAGCCTCTATATTCCATTTCGTTTTCCAGCTTCATCTCTATTCTTCTGCTTTTCTTTATTTTTCATATAACTCTTTCATGGTATCAAAACCAGGTTCTGATTAGGACAGGACTTCATCATCAAGGTACTAGAATCATAGTTTATAGGCTCTAGATCCTAATAAGCATCTCGCTGTGTTAGTTGTGGTGCTAAGCAATGGTTTTCGACGTTTTCGCTACTGTCTAATCAAGATTCCATTCAAGCTCTTATCTCGCGCTGTGAGATTTTGGTGCTTTCAAGAGGTTGGATGATAAATTTCGGTTCAGCCATTTCGTTGAACACATCATCTGCATCTTATATTTTCTTCAAGAGTTGGAGTTTTTCTTGAATTGATCTTCTTCGAGTTCAAGGATTTGATCATTAATTCTATGTTCCTCTGGTTTTTGTGCGCTCAAATTTTGGTATCTTCTCTACTCTACCTGAATCTAGGTTAACTATTCTTGAAAATTACATGTTATTAGGACGTTCTATAGTGCTCTTATCTAGTGCTCTTATCTATCTCTACTTCTTTGTTGTGTGAGTAGCTCTCAGAAATTTGCATGAAATCCCACGAAAGGGTGTTGAATATACTTGTTATACTTGGTGGAAACTCTGTTATTTTCTTTGTGAATCATATACATATCCGGCGAAGGGTTATCTTTGCAACTCTGTATATTTGAAGACATAAATCCCACAAAGGTTCATATATACATCGTTGTTGTTTACTGTGGTCTACGATCTACAATTTAGCTTGAGTAGATTTTATTCTTGGGGGAATGGGAAATAAAGTTGAAAAAGAAGAACTGAACTGTGAAGGTCGGTGAGTCTCTGCTAGGTTCTTTTACAATTCTGTGCTACCTTGCATCATGGATAACAGTACTGAGTTAAAAAATTGCCTACTATCCAATTTCTACAATCTAATCAAAATTCGATTAGATGACTCTAACTATGTAACTTGGCGATTTCTGATAGAGACAATGTTTAGAGCTTGTGGCCTCATTAGATATATCGATGAATCATTCCCTCGTCCACCACAACAAATTATTACAGAAGAAGGTGGGGTTATGTCTGATATGATAAAGGAGTACATGGACTAGGTACAAAATGATTATGCATTTATGTCAACACTTGCAGCTACTCTGTCTAATGATGTTCTTTCCTTTATTGTTGGAAGTAAGACTTCTAGGGAAATTTGGTGTCGACTTAAGGAGAAATATGCTAGTGCATCGGCATATAACATAATGACTTTGAAGACCTCTTTATATAACATCCAAAAAGGCTCAGACTCTATTGACAGGTATTTACTTCGAGTTAAGTTACTATCACTACTACAATAAGTTAATCAGACGACAGAGATTTGGAGTTATGTGATGACCAGCCTCACTGTGGTCTATACGAGTGTTGTGTGATTGAAAAATCACACAACGGTGATTCCACTGTTGTGCAATATCCATTTCCTCAACAGATAATTATTTCTGTTGTGCAAATTCTGCGCAGGCATGGTGCCTGGCATGGCATGTGCAGAGATGCCTTGGCATTGACATGGCCATTCAGACAACAAAAGAAAAAATTCACTGTTGTCTGAGATTCATAACACACAACAACTATAATTATTCATTTGTTGTCTGAGATACATAACACTACGAAAATATAATTTCTCTCATCTGTTGATTCATTCATACAACAGAGATAATTTTATTTTTGTTGTGTGTTATGAATCTAGACAACAGAATTTTGTTTTCTTTTGTTGTTGGTTGTTGCTTCACACAACAGATTCCTTTTATTAACCATTGTGTCAGCAATATAAGGTTTGTTGTATGAGCTTGGTTCTCACAACATTGTTTTGAACTGTTGTTTTCTCATTATGTAATTCATAAATGGAATATTTTTCCAAAAATAATGCTCCATATTACCACATAAAATCACAGTCTAATCCATATCATTCAAGTAGCATTTTTCAAACATCCAAACAGTCAAGTTACTAGATAATGTACCAAACAATAAAGCATTCCTAGCTGCTACCTACACATGAATCAAAAGCATTTCTAGCTATTCCTAGCTGCTAGCTAGACCCATAAATCAAACTTGGTAGCTCATATGCTGAAAAGAGGTAATCCATAGTACTTGCTTCTCTCGCTTTAAGATCTCACTCCAACTCATTTATGTTGCTTCTCGAGCTTTGGATCACTACCACAAAGCGGGCATCCTTGGTTACGGTTCTAATGTCTTCATTCCCAATCTTCACTCTCATAATTGAAGACTGTTGAAACTCTGAAAAAATGTTAACAACTTACACATGTCTTTCTAGAAATGCACATACAACTTACACATGTACTGTAATTTCCATCCATGTACAAATATATAAGCCCTTCTGGAAGTTAAACTCAGAATATCAACAAATTTGCATGGGACAGTTTCAAGATGCAAATTACCTGAACATAAAACTACATTACCTTTGCTTGCATATATTTATCTCTATCTGCTTGCAAATTGCTTCCTTATTTATTTAGCTGCAAGTCATGAAGGGCAAGGACACAATCTTGTAAGTCAGATGGTTTATAACCAGCAAGTCCTTGCAAGTCCCAGCTCTGCAACATATCTAGAGGGATCAATAATCTTCAAAATATTTCTAACAGTCTCAATCAGTATTAAGTTGCAAGATTTCAACTTTAGATAAAATTCACAAGCTCACAATTACTAAGTCAACAAAACATTCATTACTAGCATCCAAATTCCAGCTGTCTCCCATAGCCACTGTAACTCTTGTTCCAGGATCATGACATTCTGCATATTGTCAACAAAATCAATTAATCGCTAACTCCCGGGATTCAGAAAAACAAAGAAGAAAAGTAACAGGCAATAACTTGTGAAAGACTAGCAAAACCAGACAACGAGAATACCTTACTCAAGCCCACATCAACTAACGTCCCAACACCATCTGGAGATCTTTCATTTAGTGTGACACCTATGCATTAATGGCAAATATTTTCCATTACCAATATTATAGAATTGGTCTGAAGTTTCAAATTTTAGGGTTATCAGCAATTGCATAAAGAGAAAAGTAAAATAAGTACAATTTTTTAGTGCAAGCAATCTCCTGCAGACTTATCAACAAGAAAAGACTATAAACAAAGTTACTTTTGATGTATTGCATAGTCACCTTCTCCAGGATGTATTATAGTTTTATACTTCTTTACAAAAGGAGAGTGTGCTTCTTCATTGAACTGCAAAGATCAAGCAAAATAGGGAGTCAACAAATGAGTAAAATTCACAGGGTATAAGTTCAGGTAAATAACCAAAAAGGCATCAGTGAAAAGAAACATATTGATTATCATAATGATATTACCTGTGATATGTGCTCTGCAGCTGCAACCCTAGGTTTGACAACTTCACAGTTTGCAATGACAAGTGTATTTGGAACACTTCCGTCGGTCTGACAAAAGTACAGGGGGAAGCAAAAACAAAGGGGATTTAAACGGACACAGCAAAAATGTAAAAGAGGATGATACAATAATACAAACCAAACAAGACGGCATGACATATGTGTAATGTGCTAACAAGTAATGACAATCAGCATTTATGAAAATGAATGATACATTGAATGACTGAATATATATGACATGAACTGAGTTAGTTTCCGAACACTGATTTTCACAATCAGATGCATCAGACTGATAGTTACCGAATCAGTTCACACTACGTCACTAACCGCCATCCAAAATCTAACAACTCAATAAGCAAGGTATAAACATGGTAATCATGAAACAAAATTCCAAAGAAATGTAAAAATTCCCCCTTCCGATCAAATAACAAAACAGAGTTTAGATGCTCAAAGAGGAAATCAACATTACCTGTTCAGAAAGATAAAGACGCTGAGGTTCTTGTAAGTAGCTTGGTCTAGCTGCGGACCCCATCTATGAAAACAAAAAACCAATGGATTAGTTTCCACATACTCAAAAGTTCTAACACAGATATAGAGCTAATGGGGCCTTAAAAATGCAGCCTTTTGCAAAGAGTCTATCGTGTTTCCATAGTACTTGTACTAAATCAGGACTTCCACAATTCTAAGAGCAATTCTATGAGTTCACATATTACCCATCTATCTCTGTTCACTCATTAGACCGAAATTTCCAAATAAAATTGACATCTTGAATTCTTAAAAAAGCAACCTGAACCTGAACCACAATATGTGCAAACCCAATCAAAATCCTACATTCAATTAGTTTAAGCTAATTGCAGAAACTGGAAACCAATATTGAAAATCGATGTCATACATAAACCATAACCCTAATGCTGAATTCATCATCCATTAGATCAAAGCAAAGAGAAACCAATCATCTGCGTTAGAGAGAGAGAGAGAGAGAGAGAGAGAGAGGCTAAAAGGGACCTGGAATCCCGAACCTTGGCGGTGGACTTCTTCTCGACGCTGAGAACGATGTTGTCGGTGCCACGGACGCCGACGACAGCGTTACCCTTTCTTACGGCTTCGAGGGCATACTCGACCAGGAAGAGTTGGCCATCGGGAGAAAAAACTGTAATGGCCCTATCGTATCTTGCCATCTTTCTTCTTCTACTCTATTGCTTTCTTCTTCTTCCTCATGTAGATTATTCAAGAAGTATTGTCTCACAAGATAAGCTGCTTTATCCGTCTCTTGCCAAAACTGCAGGAAAACTCAATTATAACATTGAAATTCAGCCCCGTTCAATGAAATTGGAATGAACCTGGAAGGGCCAAAGGTGAGGGTGATCGATGGAGTCGCCGCGCTTGAAATAAACCTTGACTGAAGAAGCGTCCGCGACCTAAAACCTCTTCTGCATCTCGGACGAGGAGGAGAGAGAAAGTGGATCTATGGGACACTCTACCTCCTCCATCACTGAAGAGGATTTGGATTTCGGGGGATAAAGAATAGATGCAAGGAGATCGAGAGACTAAGAGAGGTTTCAGGAGAGAGAGATAGAGAAGGGAGGGGTTCGCGACTGAGAGAGCTCGAGAGAGGTTAGGTTTCGTTTTGTTTGTTTTTTTTCTTTTCTTTCAGACACGATGTGGCAAGGACCGGGTAAGAGCAAGTTCACCCGTAGTCAAGAAAAGGCAAAGTCGAGAAGTCAAGAATTCGACCGGTCAAGTTACTATTCACTACCACTGGACATGGGTTTACACCCGTTGTTTTTCTTGCTCGGTTAACACTGTTCATCATTTTCACTGTTTAATTGAAATTCTCTTCTTAATTGAAACTAAGGGCTGGGATTAATTGACCGTTGCTTCCATCTTTACTGTTCAACCCACAGCTTCTGCCACGCGTCCTCTCTGCAGCTTCCAACACAGTCGCTAGCGACAAACTTTCCAACACAGCCGGTCAGCAAATGCGGCTGCTGCTCTCTCATTCGTGCGTCTCCTCCACGCGCAAAGCCCTCATCGTCTCTCTCTGCTTTTCTGTCGCTGACGTCAGCCAACTTGCATGCTTTCTTGAGGTGGCAGCCGGGCATGCTGGGTCAAGCTTTTAGTCAGGCTATTGCCTTTTTCTTTGGCCTCAGGCAAGAAAAGCCAAGGTTTGCCTGGGCAAGAATCCACCGCTGCATTTGCTTTTCTCCCATGGACGGTCACCACATCAGATTTTTCTTGACTATGACCAGTCAAGTTCCTTCCGCTGGACTTGCTCTAAGGGCACAATTAAACTTCAATAAATTCTAAAGTCGCTCACACAACAGAAACCTCATCAACTGTCGTATGAGTGCACTACATAAAATCAAAATGCTAAAATATGGAGGGAAACATGGCGCCTACAATATTTTGGCTCAAAATATTGCCGCCCAGTTCCAAGTTCACACAACAGAAAATTTTTAATATGTTGTCTGATGACCACAACTTACACTAGGCCTATCTAGGGGAAGACATTCAAGCAAGCTTACTCAAACTTTGGTGCTTAGTTTTCCAATCACACAACGGAAATAATGAAACCCGTTGTACCTAGTAGCCCAAATTTTAGTGTTTCAAGAGCCAACCAAGACTCCAAAGTGGAGGGATCTGCCGCTAAATTTTTTAACACTCAGACGACAGACAATACTTAATTCCGTTGTGCAATGTAGTTTTGATAAAAAAAGTTATCACTTTGTTGACATTCACACAACAGAATATCCCTAATACCGTTGTACAATCGAGCTTACTTAAACACACAACAGATGATTTCTTTTCTGTTGTGTGATTAGTGTTGTGTGATTAACTTTTTGTAGTAGTGACATCAAATCCGGTTAGAGCATTTAATGTTTCACCCAAGCGCTTAAAGCTTTAGAGATGACAAAATCAAGTATCTAACTATTTTTCTTGACTTATTTGTTTATAGTAGGCCATTAGTATGTTGTTACGTACTTGTTATACTACATTAGGGAAATAAAACGTGACAGATTATGTTCTCAGATTGTTAATTAATTTGGATTTTGATCAAGTAGCTAGAGTTCTTGTTGAATGTATGGTCCAAATTAACACTCGGATAGGCGACAAGAAGATAGAAGCTTTCTTAATCTTAACTCAATGTAGTCCTTGTTGTTTATAATCCCAAATGGAAAAATAGGGATCAGCAAATGAGTTTATGATTTGAGCCACTCCATCCATTGTCAATTTGTTTTAGATGTGAAGCCAAACTACTTTATCATCATATCAGTACGGGTTATTTCAATGTTGTTAAATTGCACCAATTGGTTTTGGATGTGAAGACTAACCTTGTACACTTGTGTTATCAATTTGGCCTTGCCAGTGTTGTAAAAGAGGGTGAGCAAAGTAAATAGAGAACAAAAGTTATAGTTGAAGTCATGAGATTGGTTTTAGTGCTCTTTCTGGTAATGGGGTGATATACATTTAGATTGCAGTAATTTAGTTGAGCAACCTAATCAACTGAAGAGGAGTCATGGAACACATAACATAAACTACCTGCATATTATTGAAATCTGAAGAATCCAGAGACAAGTTCAGTTAGGTGGTAAATAGCCTTTTTTTTTTTTGACACAGTGACATTTCATTGAACACCCAAAAGGGCAAGAAATACAAAGCAAACTAGGCCAAAGGTAGGCCCAAACTAAACAAGCAAACAGAAAAGCCCAACAACCGGCTCAAAGCAAAACAAACCCTGCTGAACCTACGGCAAGCCGGAGAAGACAGCGCCGCCACGCGCCAAAGACGCAGCTCCTGCGACACCAACAGGCGGTATAATTTGTACCGATGGAAAAAGACCGATCCCGAGCCGAAAGACCCACTCCAGAAAGCCAGAAAATCAAACAAACCAAGCAAAATCAAAACCAAATTACAGACAACCAAGAAGAGAACGACATCGAAAATCACCGCTGCGAGACGAACAACAAAGGAACCATCAGAGAGCACAAAGTAACAGGACAGAAGTGTCGGTGCATGCACCGGAGATAAGCCATCAAAAACTGAACCCCCAATATTTTGTATAAAACTCTATTTGAAGACCTGACATGGACCCATGCGCATGAGCTAGATTGAATTATGGTTGTCATACATATAGCATTACTCAAACCTTATTGCTAAAAAGCATTATTGATTCCAATTTTCAGGAGTACAGTGGCCGAACCTTGAGGGTTAACTTTTCGGACAAACCTAGAGCGAAAGAACCTCTATATCCAGAAACTGAGTACAAACTTTTTGTTGGGAATTTGTCCTGGTCAGCCACCTCTGAGAGTTTGGCAAAAGCTTTCCAAGAATATGGAAATGTAGTCAGCGCCAGGGTTCTATATGATGGGGAGACAGGAAGGTCCCGTGGCTATGGATTCGTATGCTTCTCAACAAAAGCAGAGATGGAAACTGCCTTACAATCCCTAGATATGGGGTGGTATTGTTTCCTAATCCCATGTGCCTGATTAGTTTAACCCATCTATAAATTTGGAAATGATCTACCTCGAGATTTTCTCCGGTAAACGTAATGTGCTTATATTATCGGACTCTGAATTTGGACCATTAATTCTTGTTTGAATGTGCACTCCACATTCACAGTCCAACATAAGCATTTTATTGTACCAGACTATCTCGCAAGAGAAAATTGCCTCGACATAATTAACCCAGTTTTGAGTAGTCAACTGATTATTCCTTGTTTTGTTTTCTTGGCTTCTCAGGAACTACAGGGAAGAGCAATGCGTGTAAGCTTGGCTGAAGGAAAGCGTTCATAATATCTGTTTTAGTGTAAATTTTGTAAATGGGGTAATTTGAAGATGCATGTCAACTAAGATCATAGTTATTAACGCTCAAAGTCCGGCGGTAGCCGGTCTTTCGTTTAACGCTGGTCCGGTGGGCGGACCGCTACTCAGAGGACTTGATGACCTTCGCTAGCTGTCACACGAGAGACAAGGCATCAGAGGGAGGCCGGGCTGGGCGGTCTTCACTTCTCCGATGCCTAAGTCAGTTAATGCATATAGACAGCATGACAATAAATGAGTAGTAAATGCGTAATTAATGAGGAGAGAGGAGAGAACCTTTTATAGGTGAGGAGAAGGTTGATCTTCTTCTTGTTTCGATGTGGGACTGATATGCTTTGATTCCCAGCGTCTGGAGCTTCTGATGCTATCTTGGCGCGGCGCGTCAGCGGTGATCTGGGGGCCATCCGGGGCTCAGGCGGTAGCCCTCTTGGCTGTACCTTCGCAGGTCACTCCTTTGGTGAGAGTTAGTACCTCTGGCGGTACAATGAGCGTGGCTCATTATAGCTAATTATGCTTGCAAATGCACATGTAGGTACAAGTCCCCCAAGTCCCCAGTCAAAGAGGGCAATCTTGGTTAGGGAGTTGATCGGCGATGTGAAGTGTTACCTCCGCTAGGCTTGCAAAAGCATAATTAGCGTCAGTGCGTTGTCAACCATGGATTTACTGAGCGAACGCTTTATACCCTTTTGGGTGGGCCCCTGCTAGGCCCGCCAGGGAGTCCCTTACTCCCTAGCCAAGACGGACCTCCGGATGGTCGGCAAATTTTTTTTTTTAAGGGGAGCTGCACAGAGCAGAGGGTGTTGGGTAGCGAGCCCAATCTTTAGTACCCGAGTGACGGGGGTCAACATACCTGATCAGGGCCATCGTAGACTGTTGACAAGTCTACGTGTCCCGTAGGGACGATCTGACAGTAACGTCGCATGGCGGTCGTTGTCAGAGTGAGGCGTAGCCTCGGGATTCCCCTCTGGCGGATACCCCTCGTTGGTTGTAGCAGGAAACAACGTCGCGTAGATGTGTCAGGCGATATTTTATTGAGTGGTGTTGCGCTCAGCAAAGTACGCGGTTTGCAAGATGGAGAGGGAGTTCTGCCGGCAGTGTTGCGTGTAGCAGAGGCTGCCTTTCTTGCAAGTTGACGAGTGGAAGTTCCGCTAGCGGGGATTCGCTCAGCGGGGACTTCGACACTTGAAAGGTGACAAGTGAGAAGTTCCGCTAGCGGGGTTTCGCTCAGCGGGGACTTCGACACTTGGAGGGTGACAAGTGAGAAGTTCCGCTAGCGGGGTTTCGCTCAGCGGGGACTTCGACACTTGGAAGGTGACAAGTCAGAAGTTTCGCTAGCGGGGTTTCGCTCAGCGGGGACTTCGACACTTGGAAGGTGACAAGTGAGAAGTTCCGCTAGCGGGGTTTCGCTCAGCCGGGACTTCGACACTTGGAGGGTGACAAGTGAGAAGTTCTGCTAGTGAGATTTCGCTCAGCAGGGACTTCGACACTTGGAAGGTGACAAGTGAGAAGTTCCGCCTAGCGGGTTTTCATTCAGTGGAGACTTCCGACGATTGGCATTTTCTTCCCAAGTGGTGACTTCCATTACACGCTTCGTCTGATGGTGGTCGACACGTGGCTAACCCATAGAGGGTTAGCGTGTGGAGGCGTATCTCCTCCGCCTAGCCTTCTCATTGCCATTAATGCTAAGTAATGATGGATTTTGTAACCGAGGCGACGCCTCGGTTAATCCGGAGAGTAAGTGGAGTGGAGTCGTGGGACACGTGTACGGCTGATATTTGATGTCGTTTTTCAGTGGACAGCCTAGAACTGTTTGACGTTGACATAAAAGAGGGGAAGTTAGCGAGATTTGACACTTTGACAAAGCTTCAAACTCCATTCCTTGTCTTCAAGCTCTGTTCGTCTGAGATTTGAGAAGAAAACTACGGCGATTTCGTGGAGTTATCATACCTAGAAGGACGACAACCTCCTGCCTCGAGGATAAGCGCTCACGATCTCACCAGAGATTCCATCTTTAAGGTTGGTACTCTGAACCTTATCCCTGTTTCATTGGATATCTGCCATGGCCAGTTTCTGGGTTTTGGGCTTTCCTTTTTGATATGTTCATCCTCGACGTGTTTTGAGGGTGTTAAAGTGAGTTTTAGGGATGGGTTATGGTGTTTGACAGAGAGTTGGGGTTTTTAGGGATTTGCTAGATGGTCGAATCGGGGTTGAGTGTGTTTGTTCTTGTTTTGGCATTTTCTGAGTAACTGTTCTTGACGTTCTTGGGTATTAACTGATATAGGGATAGATTAGATCTTGTGTGAGCTGACTGATTTGGGTTTTAGGGTTTGGGATGGCCAACGTCATAGAGATTTCAAGCAGTGAGGATTCCGGATCTGAAGTGTCATTCAGCGCGGTGGATAGAATTTTTATTGACTCGTTGCGTCCGTCTGCCCATGCAGGAACCTCACTGCCAGAACCGCTAGAGGTTGAGCTGCTACAAACCATACCCTGGGACGTAGTTATGGGTCGTGCCTCACGTCCAGAGAGTTATAGGGCAGGGGAGACTACCGCTGCCCACAATATGCGTGAAGAGCGATTAGCAAGTAATAGTGCTGCCAATGGTTCTGCTGACGGGGGAGATGTAGAGGGAGAGGATGCCGAGTCAGCGTGGGTCCTCCATGACGGTACCCCTGTTGATGAGGCGGGAGGGGGGATGACTGTTGTC
This sequence comes from Rosa x damascena, assembly GCA_001662545.1. Classification (NCBI taxonomy): domain Eukaryota; kingdom Viridiplantae; phylum Streptophyta; class Magnoliopsida; order Rosales; family Rosaceae; genus Rosa; species Rosa x damascena. The sequence goes on from LYNE01005514.1 coordinate 27,781, forward strand.
GCCGTCAACCTGCTGAAGCGGATGTTCCGGTTGCCAGGCGTGGTGAAGCTGCGTCCGCCGACGGTGGACGAGAAGGCCTCGATTCTTCCAGCGGGGTTTGCCACCGTGCACGAGGCCATATTCCGCCAGGGAGTGACATTCCTGCTGGTGCCTAACCATCAGATCTTGGTGTGCGAGTTTGGCGTTGCGTTTGGGCAGGTCTGCCCTAACATGTGGCGGTTGATGCTGGCGCTGTTTGCCTCAAAATCGTCTCGGCCGAAATGAGGGCCGAGGGACTTGTGGTTGAATCGTCCTTCTAAAATTGCGCGGGCGTGCCAACTCACGGCCGAATGGCCAAGCGAGGTTTATGATTTGAATGGTGCGTGATCTGACTTCTTTCAAATGATTGT
>LYNE01005515.1:0-14430 GCA_001662545.1 Rosa x damascena
TTTCTCGAGGCCAAGGTCAGGTGGCAAAGCGAAGTAAGTAAGGGTTCCAATAACTATTTGAATTTGGTGTTGAAGGTTCGGAAAGCCGATAAGCGGCGGATTCTGCGGCCGTATTTGCAGCACATTCACGTCGTCGCCGACGAGCTGGACCAGCGGAAGCAAGATTTTCTGCTGTACATGAATGTCGACGACTCCGCCACGGCCGACGACTACTTCCGCAACGCGAGGTGGAGGACTGTGCCGCTCACGCACCCATCTACGCTGGAGACGATTGCCATGGAAGCTGATCTCACATCGAAGATCAAGTCCGATTTGGAGTCGTTTCTCAAAGCCAAGCAGTACTACAACGGACTCGGCCACGTTTGGAAGCGAAGCTTCTTGCTTTACGGCCCCTCCGGCACTGGGAAATCCAGCTTTATCGCCACCATGGCCAATTTCCTCGGCTACGACGTCTACGATCTCGACCTCTCTACGGGTCTCGGAGTTGAAGATGCTTCTTTTACAGACCACGAGCAAGTCGGTGATCCTCGTCGAGGACGTGGATAGGTTCTTCTCTGAGAAATTGTCGGCGATCAGCTTCTCCGGCATATCGAACTTCATGGACGGCTTGCTCAACTCGTGCTACGCCCAAGAGAGAGTCATGGTGTTCATGATGAACTCGAAGGACCAGGTCGACCCGAATTTCCTCAAACCGGGTCAAATCGACGTCCAAATCCATTTTCCATTGTGTGATTTCACGGCTTTTCGGAACCTAGGGATGAGCTATTTGGGGGTGAAGGAGCACAACCTATCATTTTACCTCCAATCGATCTAACAAGTTCTCAGCAACAGAATCAACAAAGGAATATTTAGAACGCATCAGCCATGATGCTCGATCAAGCTGTACCAAGATAAAATTGCTCGGGATCAAATCAATTATAACTGACACAGTAATTGCATGATCCAGTTTCTGAATTGGGAGACTCGGTAGGAAAAGTGAAGGAGAAGAAGGAGGTAGAACCTGTTTGCGTCGGAAATCGCTTTCGAAGACCTTGAACTGGGAGCTTTGAATTGCGTTGGAGTGGCTGTCCGTACAGAAAGTAGTGGAGAAGGAGATCGAGTGTGGGGATGATTCTATGGTTGTGGTGCGTTTCAAATGTTTTAATGGTTTTAATGGTTGAGTCTTTGGGTGTTAGGTGTGATGTAAAGATTGAGTCTTTGGTAATGGTGGGTTGGTTTTAAAGGTTGAGTCTGTTAATGGTGGGTTTTTTTCAGAGGAGGAAGAAAGAAGAAGAAGAATAGAGAAGAAGAGAGGAGAGAAGCAAAGTCAGGCACTGAGTGCTTGGAGAAGAAGGGTATTATGGGAAACAAACATAAGAGAACATCAGAAAATATTAAAATATTGGAAAGGGTGTGCAAAATGTAAAAGGGGGTGTGCAAATTTCACCCCCTTTTAAAATTAGATTTGTCTACGATTCATTAATGTTCTCAATACTGCAATACATAAAATAAACTTAATTTACTATAAAAATAGACTAATTCAATACAAATATAGAGTAGTCCTAAATCACGCCTACCCATTTATGAAGTCAATCTAAATGAAGATTTTACTTCAGAATTTAATTAATCTATTTAATATATCGGTTAATTAAATCGTTAACACCGTCTCTATGTCTGTTAATGCAAGTCAACGTCCAATTATTTATTTCTTTTTGAATAAAATTTAATTTATCAATTTTTTCTGATCAAGCAGCCACCTCGTCGTGTGGCCAGCATGTCATCCAAGTTTTCTACCTTAACAACCAATCATATCCTCATACGTCTTTCACAGCACACAGCGATCACTTCCTCACAAAACCCACCAACCAAATTTGACTCCTCACATACACCCACCACAGAGAATCAAAACCCCTAAACTCAAACCCGAACACGAACCATATGAAAACCAATCTTCTTCAACATTACCAAGTCGGAGAACGTCGTACCATCACAGCTAAAACGGAACACCACTAAACTCAACTCGTCCTCTCCCAACTCACTCATGGCTTCCATCCACGCCATAGCTCCCCAGAGCTTCCCAAACGTCCCAAAACCCAATCCCAGAAAACCCATTACTTCCCACCCAAAACCCACCTCAAGCTCCAATCTTTACACCCCCAAACTCCCAAAGACCCAGTCTTTCCCCTTAAACAATAGGAAACCCACTTGGGTCCTCAACTCGGTGGCCCAACACCAAGAATGTGACGTCATCCCAGTTCAGAGCTCTGACTGTGTTGACCAGCAGGAAGGGATGGTGGTGAGCAGGGTAGAGTGTGAAGGTGTGGAGAGCGAGTTGGTGAGTCAGGTCGGTGGGTTTGGAGCGAGTGAGGGAAGGCTTTCGTTTGAAGGGGCTGGTGGGTTTGGGTCTTCTGGGGTTGGAAATGAGAGAGGGAATGAGGAATTTTACAGGCTTGTGGATAGGAGTATTAATGCCACCATTGTGCTTGCAGCTGGTACTTTTGCTATTACCAAGTTGCTCACTATTGATCAGGATTATTGGCATGTGAGTCATCTGCTTTAGTACTTGGTTGTGTTTTTACTTTACTTATTGTGTGATTGTTTGAGAACTTTGATTTAGTGTATGCTAAGGAAGATTGGGAGGGTGAGAGGAATCAGAGGATGTTTCCTCTATAATTCACGTGGAACAAACTGCTTTAAGACACATCAACTGGGAAATTAGAAATCAAACTCATAACACAAGTGGGGAGCAACATGGGCGTAGAATTGCAGGCTTGATGAGATAAGTGAGTTGCTTTTTGAGGCTGGAGAAGGAATAGGATTAGAAATAATTGATAGGGGCTGAAGTTGGAGATCGCTGCAATGTATAAAGTTGAAATTGGTATGAAGAGCAGTTGTGCACTTATGGTTAGAGTGGAAGCAATTTGTTTGGTCCTGTCCAATTAGTTTATAGCTATCTTTTGAAAATTTCATCATTAAGTGTGATCTGTTAGTTGAATGGTTTATACATTTGTTTATATAGGGTAGGCTGTGGTTGATTTTGGAATGTTCTATTTTCATGTGTATTGTACTTTTAATGATTTATCTGATGGTTTTCTTATAGGGATGGACTATATATGAGATTGTAAGATATGCACCTCAACACAACTGGACTGCTTATGAGGAAGCTCTCAAGGCTAATCCAGTGTTAGCCAAAATGGTAATTAGTGGTGTTGTATACTCTGTCGGGGACTGGATTGCACAGGTGCGTTGGCCACGTTAAGTAAAATAATTAAAGTCTTCTACTCGGTGAAGTTAGTCTTTACACAGTGCATGATCATGTATTATAATGTTGCAGTGCTTTGAAGGAAAACCTTTATTTGAGTTTGACCGGGCACGAATGTTCAGATCTGGACTTGTTGGTTTTACTCTCCATGGTTCCCTATCACACTACTATTACCAGTTTTGTGAGGTTAATTTTTTCTTCTCTTGTTTATGTCGGAACATTTTTTTTATTATTCTTTTTTATTTCTATGGTTCCTTAAACAATCCTTTTTTCAGGAGCTTTTTCCTTTCCAAGGGTGGTGGGTGGTTCCTGTCAAAGTAGTCTTCGACCAAACTATTTGGGCAGCAATTTGGAACAGCATTTACTTTACAGTTTTGGGATTTCTGCGTCTTGAATCTCCTATCAATATTTATAGTGAACTGAAAGCAACATTCTGGCCCATGCTGACTGTAAGAGAACCTTGAATCTTTTCTTCTTCTTCTTTTTTAAGAAAAAGTACTGTCTTCGCAATCTCTTAAGTGGTTAAGTCAAACAACATCAAACCTAAATGATTCTCATGTAATGTCCTCGGTGATTCTTATGTAATGTCCTCAGAGATCATGAAAGTTGTTACACTCATCCAAAGTCTCTGATCAGTGAGAAATTGAGTTCATAGTTTTATCTGATTTTTGAAGCATTGTTCCTGGACGTCAATCATAATATGTGTATATTAACTATGCATTGGCATGTGAAAATATAGATTGCATCAGTTTTTTCATGTCTACTTTTAGTGATTGAGTTCTTAGTAACCATCTTTAAGCGATATTGTTTGTTTTGCTACTGTGTCAAGAATTAAGCAGTCTATATATGTATTCCTTGTGATTTGGAATAAAAGAATGCAGATTTGTTTGACCATTGACATCTTTCTGTAATGTGATTTGTTAATGCAGGCAGGGTGGAAGCTTTGGCCATTTGCTCATCTTATTACCTATGGTGTGATCCCCGTTGAACAAAGGCTCTTATGGGTGGACTGTGTAGAGTTAATTTGGGTGACTATACTCTCAACGTAAGTACTGGATAGTCATTATTTTCACTTAAAATAATGAGCAACAAAGATTGAAAATCTTGTCCTTTTCCTCCTAAAAGCAACTACATAGGTGACCTGATTATAATGATTCATGGTTTTCTAGTTCTGCTAATGACAGTGCTACAGTTTAGATAATATTGGGATAAAAATGGTTGTCTGGTACATTTATTGACTTAGTTGATGTTTCTTCATGGAAGAGTTGGTTTCAGAAGTTCCGTTTAGGTATAAGTTGTGTATACTCTTCTTGTTCTGTGGTATACTTGATGTGTAAATATTTCTGGTCCAGTGAGTCTGATTCAGAAGGGTCTAAATTAGGAATTTTCATCTTTCTTGCATCCAATTTGGGGTATGTGTTGTAATTTTTTGTGTATAAAAATGTCCAAGAATTTTATGATCTTCTTGGGTTGATTAATTTGGGCTCTATTTCTTAAACCAGTAGGCCAAGAAATATTTAGAGAACTTGCCTCTTTAGAGTGATTATCAAACATGTTCAGTGATTGTTTTCCTGTCTTGGTGCTCCAGTATCTTTTCTTTTTCCTTTCTTGGGTAGGTTTCATGTCTAACGTTGTGGATAATTTCTCTTTGCTAGTTATTCCAATGAAAAGTCTGAAGCAAGGATTTCTGACGCACCAGCTGAAGCAAGTTCCAGCTCTCCTAACATAAGTCCTCTTGAGGTATAAGCAAACCCCTTTTCCACCGATTTTCTTGTGTATGTAAGAGCTGCAATTGCAATTCTGATGTGTGTTCTTTCCTCTTCATCAGGAGTAAAAATTTGAAAACAACCAGAATATGAGGGACTTACAGGAGAGAACAATGAGTAAGTTGTTGACTAAAATCCACTTCATGGTGTTCTGTGGCTCGAGAGGTGTAGCATTGTGGAAATATGCCTGGGCTGGTTGATGATGGTATATATATCCTGCACATATCTCAGAATTCCCACGTGTATGCTAAGTGACACAGTTTCCAGTTTTCCACTTCTATATTGATCACGATTCATCATACATTAGATAATTCAACTAATTTATGTAAAACCCCAAAAAAGACAATATACCTAGTCAATGTAAAATTAACATGATTTATATAGTTTAGTTATAGGAATCTTTTTTTATTTGGATATCTTCTCTTGGAGCTCAAGAAAATTGTTGGAAGTGGGGTTGACATTTCCCAGTGATGTAGTGCCGGTAGAGAAGTATACAGTACATAATACATGATTGTGTTTAGCATAATCATTTTACATCCTAATTCTCAGAGCTCAGCTGTCTTCATTTTTTTTCTTTCCTCAAGTTTGCTAGAAACGAATTAGCAATGGTGTTTTCCGTGATTGGATTAGACTGAAGCACTGCATTATGCAATCTTCTAATATGCATAAGCTAATATTATTTCTCGAACAGTAGGGTTTGAAACCCTGTATAGTGTATACCATTTTCAGTCATTGACAGTGTGATTTACTAGCCACCATCAAAGTGTTCGTCATAAGTCATCTGGATGCATAATAATGAATCTAGATAATTAAAAGTTTTGCGGTACTTTGAAGTATGGAATACTCCAATTTTTTGTGCGCTGCCAGTTGATCGGTTGATCCATTAAAAAGTAAATCTAACGGTAAAAAATTTCGGAGCGTGCTATACTCAAAGGACTGGAATATGATATATTGTGATGGAAGAGTTGAGAAAACATCAAAATTTAAGCTCCCAACGTGTTCAGTTCAAAACATGGGGACTACGGGGGGACTCCTTCAAAATTCTGGGATTATTTGTAAATTCTGGATTAAAGTACAGGTACCAAGTTTGACTCTTCTTATTGGTCGTTTGAATAGGTTTCAAAATTGATTAATTCCTTAATAGCGTGGGAATTGGGTCACATTACAAAGCTGGGGGACATCAGCTTGCACTAGAGGCTTGACCAGTCAGGTGGCTCACCATGCCAAACCGTGTTTTCTCTACAACTCCCTGTAAAATAACTAGAATTCGCAACCCAATTACATTTGCAAGTCAATGAGAACTTGAGAACTTTAGGCCATGTTTGTTTCCCAGGATCTGGATATTGGGAAAGGAAAGTGTTTCATTTCCTACGTTTGGGACAGCCGAGGAAGGGAAATTGGTTCCCAAAGGAAAGGAAAGAGTGGAGGAAATTGGTTCCCCTCCCCCCGCCCCGGATTCACTTTCCCAATGGAAAGGAAAATGATTCATTTCCTTTCCACCAACGAAACAGGGCCTACAAATTGCCAGGAGTAGCCCTCGTGGGTTTACTAGGGTTTTCGGTCTTTCATAGCTTTAAATGGTCAGGCAACGAAGTATTTAGTTATTTACATTGCTAGATGTTTTTGATGGTCCAGAACGTTGTAGTTCCTAGTGCTACATCTGTTAAGTACCGTCTTTCTAGTGCTACATCTGTTAAGTACCGTTTTTCAACTCTTAAAACCAAGTAGTAGTAGTTTTCATCTGCAATGATGAATGAGCTCCTAACTACACTCAAATCTCCCTCTCATTTTTGTGATTTAATCACCGTGATAGTTGCCGACTTGCCGAAAAAATGTGCAATCTTGTAGCTCTGCTTTCTACCACAATTTTCAGTTTTGTGGCAGCATTGTTTGAGTCGAAAAATATTTTTGACAATATCGTTTAGAGAGTTGAGTGTAGCATGCCAATACCTGAGGCCCAAAAATAAGTCTACTATGGTTTTGGGTTATAGCTTCACTCATTCCAGAGTTCATGACGAAAACGAGCCCTTACATGATTCAAGTAGCAGAAATTAATTAGAAATCTTCAATCAATAATCCTTCTATGGCAAGGAACCACTGAAACCCTAAGTATAAATACCAGGTTTCAAGGGTAAACAATAGACAACCTCTCAATAACTAATCTCTCATACTACCCAAAGTCTCTCCGGAGCAACCTACCTTCAACCTAGTTGAAACCAGCGAAGCTAAAGTCACGCTTTAGCAAATCTTGTGCTTTCTCCTACTTCCCGGTGATTGCTCTGCTCAACCTACAACGTTGAGTATTGACTCGGTGACGCAGAAGATCACAACCAAAGTCCTTATCCATAAGGCATAGAAAAGAACCTTGTGATGAGATTGGTGCTCTCCTTGTCCACAGCGTTAGAAAAGAAGTCAAGTCAAGATACACCCCGACGACTACACCCTCAGTGTTAGCACGCTTATGCAATCACATCAGCAAAAAGAGACTGTTTGCTAGCCCAAACTTGATCGCAGCCAAACAAGCCTGATGACCAAAAAGTATGAGGTGCTGCAATTACAACTTTTAGGCGCCGAATCATTTGCTCACTAAAAGAGTTCAAAAACCAAGAGTACATCTTTCTTCAAATTAAGTTACTAGTACATAATCGGTGCATGGTTTCCTAAAGAAGACTAACAAGAGAAATAGCAATCCAAATCTGGTCTAGTACAAAATCATTAAAAGAAAAGAGAGAAAAAAAAAGAAGGAAAGAAAGAAGAAGAAAGGCAGCTAGCTCCTCTCAGCCATAGACATGTTAGAGAGCCGACTAGGGGTAGGTTGAAAGTTCCACCACCGAAGACTTAAACCTCGAGCCGGTGCAGTCCTAAGTGCTCTCCTCAATATCTCCTTGTTTGCATAGTTTTTCCTCCATTTTTCCCCGCCGGGCACGGCAAAACCATGGCGGTTACACCGGTTCAACCCAGGCCTATTCCCGCACGTACACGCCAGTCTGGTCCTCGGAGATGATACCATATAACCGTGCCTAAGACCACGATGGTTACTAATCCCCTCAGCCTTGTTTCCAGTACTGAGTGGCGGCCTTGCCGGAATCCCTTGTAGCCTTTCTCCAACTTGCTTGTAGTGATGAGAGTTCTTTTGCATTTTCTAAAGCCAAGAAGAGAAGAAGAACAACGAAGGAGAAGAAGTATGTTGTGAATTGAATCGATCTGTAGGGGAAACTGTAATGTGCTTATATTTGAAAAGGAAGGAAGACTTTTTCTGTGAACAAAAATTGGGCTGGCAAGAGTGTTTGACCAAATGATAGATTATACTTTTATTTGTTTTTTTGTTTTTGGCTTGAGGACCCGGGGAAGACTTGGTCTAGAAGACAAGACTTCAGGTATAGAAGCCGGGATATTTGAATATGGTCGAATATGAATGTTGATTTGGACATGTCAAATTAAACACCTCTGGTGTTTGGTTGAGCCTGCAGCCTTGTATGACCAAACCCTATTGCCAGCTTACACTGCAATTCTAGTCCATATTTCTTCCAACATCTTCACTAAAACAATAATGTAGATTCCATCATTTTATATGATTTTTCTTTCGGCTTCTTTTTTCTTCCATTTGGACATGAGGACATCCATCAAGAAGCATTTATGTCATAACCTAATAATTATAAATAACTTGTTTACCTAAACAATCAATTTTTTCTATGCTTTAAATATGGGGGGCTTAAATATTTGGGACTGATAGAATTATTATTTTCCAATGGCCCAGGGTAAGCTTTTGCCTGGACAATTTAGGAATCATCTTCATGAGACAAAAAAGATGATAAGGTAAAAAACAAAAACAAACAAAAATTTTCCCATATTGGGTCATTGTCAATATACTCATTACTCCACTAGTCAACTTAAACCTTGATGTTTGTGTTTGATTAGTTTACCCCTGCCAAAAGAAATTTTGGTTTTTGAACTCTAGGCAAATAAATTTTGCTTAAACATTCTCTCTAGAAAACCTGGCAGTGGTCTTTTCCTATGAGAATGACTTATTTCATAGAACACACAGGTACCGTGATACTTTTGCACCTTTGCACATCGTTGAGGTTATTTTCCAGTACGTTGTAGTCAATCTCATCGAACTTCCTTGTTTTCGTATCATTCTCCTCGGGGCCGGTTCTGAGTCTTTCAAGACCCCGGGCGAGAATTATCTTGGGGCCCCTAACTTGCATGTTAATATAGAGAAAAATGCACCATCAGTGCCTAAACTCTTGTGCACTGGCCAAATTGATACCCAGACTCTCAATGCTATTAATGTGATACCTAAACTTATATTTCGCTATCGATGAGGTACTTCCGTCAGATTTCGCTGACGGCTCCGTTAGACGTGTAACGTGGCAAGCTCGTGGGCCCCAAAAATGTCATGAAATGACTAAAATGACCTAGATTTTGTTTTGTTTTGTTTTTTTTTACAATTTCCTCTCTCCTCCTCCTCTTCTTCTTCTAACTGGAAAATCTGGAAAGAAAGGAAGTGACAGACAATCTTCACCGGAAAAACGCAGGCAACTTTCCGACTCCTCATCAACGCTTATCGGCTACCGCACTTGGGCGGCGCGTGAACTGGTCAGTATTGCTTTCCTCTGATTCAAATTTTCAACTTCACCTATCTGTTGCAAACGAATTTGATTCATGTTGGTTTTGTTCCTCCTTTGTTCTTGTTGCTGCAATCTTAATCTTCCCAGAAAGAAAATTCAGCCTGCCCCAAAAATCAAGAAACAAGCAAATAAACCTAGGGTTTCCAATTGCAATTTCTATGGGTATGGCGCTTCCATCTCCATCTTCTCGCACCTCTCGCTCTCGTCCATGTCCTCAGGGCACGAGCACTACGACCTGCCCTAACTCTCCCTCGATTCAGACAAACCGAATTCGAACCCAATGTTCTCCCTCCACCGCAATATGGCGCGAGCCAAAACGGCAGTCAAGATTCAGGAAATCGAGCAGAGAGCGACGACTGATCAGGAGGCGAGGGTGGGACGGAGCACGAGCAGCCCGAGAATGAACTCGTCGGGGAAAATAGTGTTCCTAAGTTTAGAGCGTAGCTCGAGCAGTCCAAGCAGCTTCAATGGTGGGTATGGCGTTTCTCATGATTTCCGGAATCTCACTTCTCTCTTCATTCATAGGCCAAACTATTGGTGAGGTTGGAATGCGGTGTTTTGATGGCAATGTTCATGATGCAGATGGTGGTGTTGATGTTGAGTTGTGTTGTGCAGAGCTGCTGGGCGAGAGAGTGAAGGAAGAGATTGACATGTCTAGAACCTGGAAGAAAATAGATGAAGAGATTGAAGGCATTGTTATGCCCGAGGATTACCGGAATAACAATGTTTGGATCCTGTGCAATGACTGCAACGACACAACTGAAGTTTACTTCCACATTATTGGATAGAAATGCAGCCACTGCAAATTATACAACACCAGCACAATTGCCCCTCCAGTTCTTCCTCAATGATCAGAAGATGTTTCCCACGAATATGTCCAGTCCAGTTGGTGCAGCGAAAGCTTGTACCCTCAAATGTGCCCTAGAAGGGGGAACTTGATTGATTCAATTTTTATCCCCAATTAATTATGTACCATTGCATTACAGTTAATTTAAAATGATTGTAATGTTTTATGTGTGCATCAGACTTTTTCCGGGCTATTCTTCCTCTAAAACCCCTGTAATCAGTCTTGGGGTTGATGTAAACATTATATATATTGTAATTATGTTCTGGACTAATGAAAGTTGATTCTTGAACTATAAAAAATAAAAAAATGTAAAGCTTTCTGGGAAGATTGAGATCACAGCAACAAGAACAAAGGAAGAATCTTCGAGGAGGAGGAGAGAGAAAATTATTTAAAAAAAAATTCTAGGGTCATTTAAGTCATTTTAAGACATTTTTGGGGCCACATGCTTGCCACATCACACTTCTAACGGAGCCGTCAGCGAAATCTGAAGGAAGTACCTCATCGATAGCGAAATATGAGTTCAAGTATCACATTGGTAGCATTAAGAGTCTGGGTATCAACTTGGCCGGTGCACAAGAGTTGAGGCACTGATGGTGCATTTTTCTCATTAATGTAAGTCTTGTAAATAGTCTTTGATTCACAAGACTTGTCAGAAATCGAGTGCAATAAGATCTATACAAATTCATGTTTCAAAATTTATTGAAGATTAACACAACTATATATAAATAAAATATATATTTCAATGGAAGTATCAAACCCTACTGCAAAATTTCAGCAACCAAAAAAACCTCTACTGCAAAACTCAGCAAAATTATAAACAAAACGTGCATTAGTATGGAGGGTTAACCAATCTCATAAAAAAAAAACATAATATCTTTCTAGAAAAGTAGAAGACATACCTCTTATTATTATTATTATTATTATTTCAAAAACCCTAATTTCTAGAGATTGCAGAAAGAAAGAATAAAAAAAAATTAGAAGAAAAAACAATAGGGAAGATTATATGATGAGGCAATGACTCGATGAACTTGTGAGGGAAGAGGGATTGAGAGAGATATGGAGGGAAATTTGAGAAAAGAGAAAAGTATTTTCTTGTTTTATGGAAGAGAGAAAGAGGTTGTAAAGAAAAAGAAAAATGCCTCGAAGAGAGAACCTACTTTAATTAGAGTTTCTTTAGTTCTTGATCAGTTTTTTTGTTTTTCAAGTCTCTGTCATGGCAAAAATGGCATCATATCACACACACACACACACACACACTAAAATAAATTGGGATTTTAAATTTGGTGCCCCTTGGATTTGCGGCCCTGGGCTATCACCAATGCTGCCCAGCAGCAAAGCCGGGCCTGATTCTCCTTCAGCCTCACTCCAGTTTCTTTTGCCAACTGTTTTTGTGCCTTCATCGGATATCAATCTACTGTAATAGTAACTCTTTGCTAGATACTGTTAAGAATATATACATCCCACATGGGAAAAATGGGATCTTGCCTATGAGTTTATAAGGGTTTGGGCCACTTCATCCATTGCCAATTGGTTTTGGATGTGAACCCCAGATTACTTTATCATGGTATCAGAGCTCAGGTCGATCTGTGACCTAGTTTTCTCAAGAATTGAAGAGTTTGATCGCTTAGTTCTTCAGCATTCTTCTTCGTCAATTTGCAGTGTTCAAGCCAATTGGGTTCAGATAAGTGAAATCTTCATCAAGTTGATTCAGGTTCAAATTGTTGAAATTCAAGGTTGTTTTCCTTCATCGAAGCTTTGGATTTATATGAATTGTGTTCGTAATCAATTTTTGAAGCTCAAAGTATTTGCATAAGTGACAAGTTGAATTCTTCATCTGTTTACAAACCCTAGAAATTTGGGGACTTTAGTCCAGAGCTTCTTTCTGTCATGATTTGGGGTTTCTCGAATTGTTTGTTGATCTAAGTATGATGTCTATGCTTGATTGATTGTTGAAAAAGAAATTTGAAAGAAGTAAATTGGTTAAGTACTGTAGTCAAGAAAATTGATGAAATGGTGGTTTGAATTTGCTGGTAAAGCATATGTTCTGCTAAAGTTTTGTGAAGCCTTGTTCTCTGAATGGTGACTTCTTGGACAAATAATTACAGCATAGTTGAAATTTTGACTACATTTGAACAGAAGCATACGTTCTATTTGAAATGGTCATTGTCCAAAATTGAAAGTTGGTAAAGAATTAGTTGTTGTTGTTGCTGGGATAAGCTAGACTATATATGCAGAATTATATAGTATTTGGGTGATTTATGCAATTGTATTGGATAAGCATAAGTCTCTGCTATAGTTGGGTGTAGAAAATTTGGGTGAGTCTACATTTGGTTTCTTGTGAAGAAGAATTTGGTACTACAAGGATCATGAATAGAAATCAGTTGGACAGTTATCTCCTTTCCAACTTCTCGAATATTATCACTTTTCAGCTAGATGACACTAATTATGTAACTTGGCGATTTATGCTCGAGTCATTGTTGGTAGGGTGTGATCTAATGGGATATATTGATGGGTCTATCCCTTGTCCTTCTCAAGAGGCTGGAATTACCCATGAGCTTACACAAGAGTATAAGGACTGGAGGAAGCATGACTCTACTGTAATGGCTCTACTAGCTGGTACTTTGTCATCTTCAGCTCTTTCATTCATTGTTGGGAGTAAAACCTCAAAAGAAGTTTGGTATTCCCTTGAAGATAGATATGCTAAACTTTCAAAGTGCAAAGCTTTTGAGTTAAAGACCTCCATGCAAAAAATCCGGAAAGGTAATGATAGTATTGACAAGTATATGGAACGCTTTAAAACTATTCGGGACGGTTTAAATTGTAGCTGGAATCCTTATTCACGATGATGAAATAGTTAGTTTGATCTTGAATGGGCTCCCTGCTTAATATGCAACTATCAGATTGATCATTCGTACTAAACAATCATCTACATCTTTACCAGAACTTCGTACACTACTCTTAGATGTTGAAGCCGATCTTGATCGAGAACAGAAGATTATTATCTCTGCTCCAATTACTTCAACAGCTGCAAGAAACCAAGACTCTCTTGATCAAGAACAAAAAATCATTGCCTCCGCTCCAATGACTCCTACAGCTATAAGAAACCAAGGTGTCAGCTTTCTAAATCCCATCATGTCAGTGCACATACTCAAGGATTGTACAACATGGTTCTCACAGATATTTTCATCCAAAGAATCACGGTAAAGGTGGTGGCAGGTACTATCATAACTTTTCTCATGGACCATATCGAAATTATAATTGCTATGCATATAGGAAGTTAGATGTCAGTTCTTTGCAATTTAGAGGATTTAGTAATCATTGTGGAAACTCAAATTGCTACAACACTGGTGGAATTTCCAACAATCTTGGCTCTGTGAAGTCCAAAGACTTGAGGAATTCAAATGGTTGTCATGTCTATGATTTTTCTGGTGGAGTTCGTCATCAGAGTGTTACTTTCCCTAGTGATAATTGTCAAATATGCTCACAATTTGGTCATATTGCTAAAAGTTGCCCCTAAAGATCTGCTCCTAGGAAAGTTGTTGCTATTGGTTCTTCTTTACAATGTCAGAGTTGCTTCAAGAGGGCCACAGTGCTGCAAAATGTTTTCATAGGCATCACTATGATTTTCAATTACCATGTTCTTCTGAACTGCAAGCTAAGGCTGCTTTCTTTTCCTCTCAACCAAGTATATGTCTACGTTGGCCACATGACAATGCTTCTCAGTTACTACCACTCATTCCTCCTGGCTGAAGCAAGAATCTTCACTTCTATTATAATCACAACATTTTATTACTGTTGCAATATGATGTTAGTTTCCAACCCTCAGCTTGAGGGGGGATGTTAAGGGTAAAAAGGGAAAGTTACTCATATTAAGAAAATGTAGAAGTATAAAGTAGAAAAACAAGTCTGATGTATTGTGTGCAAGTTGTATTCTCTCTGCATCAA
>LYNE01005516.1:16017-26362 GCA_001662545.1 Rosa x damascena
GATGATGCGAGCCGATGAAGACTATGGTTTCCCCCCTGTCTGGGAAGAAGGTTGATCCGGTGAATCCTCGAACTCCCAAACACTAGGGTAATATTTCTTCAGGAACCGCCCGTTGATGGGGTTGCGATGAATGTCGCCATCCAAGTCTTTGAGGTGAAAAGCCCCGCGCTCCATGATACGGTGGACAACAAAGGGTCCCTCCCATCGTGGAGTCCACTTACCACGACCGGTCAATTTCTCGCCAAAAGGCAAAACAGCTTTCCAAACAAGGTCCCCCTCTTTGTAACTACGGCCACGCGTCCTCTTATCATAGGCGCGGGCGATACGCTGTTTTTCCATCACTAAACTATCCAAAGTCGTTAAGCGCTGCTTGCTCAAATCCTCGTGTTCTTGCCACATCACCTGGACATAATCCTCACCGATCAAGTTATGCTGATCCTGTACGCGTAAGGATTGAACGTTGATTTCCAAGGGTAAAACTGCATCATGACCAAACATTAGGGCATAGGGCGTTATAGCAGTGGGATTCCTCTTGGAGGTGCGATAAGCTCATAGTGTCTCATACAACGTGTTGTGCCACTGGCGAGGGTTTTCAACCAGCATCTTCTTTAATAGTGTAATAATAATCTTGTTACTGGCCTCCGCTTGACCGTTGGACTGAGCTTAATATGGAGTGCTGTGTACGAACTGGATGCCCAAGTCATTTACAAGTTGCTCGACAGCACCTCCCATAAACGCTGCCCCCCTGTCTGAAAGGAGCACTTCAGGGATAACAAACCTGCAGATGATGTTATGAAAAATGAATTGGCAAATGGTAGCACCTGAAGCCTCTTTCAAAGGCTCAGCTTCGACCCACTTGGTGAAGAAATCAGTAGCCACGATGATGAACTTATGTTGGAGTGAGGAGTGGGGGTGGATCATCCCAATCAAGTCCAAAGCCCAGCCTCGTGCAGGCCAAGGTTTAATAATAGGTTGCATGGGAATGTTAGGGATATGCTGGACCGGACCATGTGCCTGACAGTCTTGGCATCCTTTGGCGAATGTAATACAGTCCTTCAAAATGCTAGGCCAGTAATAGCCATGTCTCCTGATGAGCCAACGCATCTTAGGTCCCGCTTGATGGGCTCCGCAGACTCCTGTGTGTGCTTCGCGCATTAATCACTTTGCTTCGCAACCATAAACACACCGGAAGTCTATGCCATCTTCCCCACGTCGTCGCAGCTCGTCACCCTTGAGGAAGTAATTTAAGGCAAGAAAACGAATCTTCCTGTCTACTGTAGGATCTGGTCGTTTGAGGTAATCGATCAACGGAATGCGCCAATCGATGTCAATAGGCTTTAGGACCGCGACGACCGGATCATCCGGCGGGTCAGGCAGTGCCAGCCATGACGGCAGTGTGCGGCGCTCGACTTTTAGAATGCGCTCGCGAACCCCATACTTCAATGTAATGCCTGTAGCCAGTTGAGCGAGTTCATTGGCCGCGAAATTGCGCTCGCGAGGGGATGTACTCCAAATCCGCGTCATCAAATTGATCTAGAAGCTCAATGGCGCAGTTCAAATATGGTACGAGCAACCAGCCTACACATCTGTATTTCTCTTGAAGCTGATTTATCACTAGCAGAGAGTCGCTGCGGATCTGAACGTCTCTTACTCCCAATTCCAGTAAGACTTCTAGGCCAATAATAAGGGCCTCATACTCTGCTTGGTTGTTCGTACACTTAAACTCCAATTGGAAAGAGTAAGAGAAGCGATCTCCCGCTGGGTTTTCCAGAACAACCCCTGCCCCTGCTAATGTTTCAGTTCTTGAGCCATCAAAAAATAATACCCAGGGCTGCAAGGAAACCGTGGCTTGGTACCATATGGCGTATTCTGGAATGCGCGCCAAATCCGGTCGACTTGTAGTTGCGGTCGCTATCTCTAACTCCTTCACTGTGGGGATATCCAACATGGGGTGATGTGCCAGAAAGTCTGCGATGGCTTGTCCCTTTACTGCTTTCTGGGGAACATATTGCAGGGAAAATTCGGACAGGGCCAGTACCCACTTGCCAATGCGACCTCTCAGAATAGGCCGCGACAACATGTACTTGACCAAGTCGGTTTGAGCGATGATGCAAGTAGTAAAGGATAACATGTAGTGTCGCAACTTGCATGCTGAGAAGTACAACGTAAGACACAGCTTTTCCATAGGAGTATACCTTGTCTCGCAATCTGTCAATGTCCAACTGAGGTAGAAAATGGCGTGCTCGACGCCTTCCTCATCATCCTGGGCGAGTTGGCTGCCAATGGAAGCTTTAGCTGCTGAAATATATAGCTTCAATGGAAACCCAGCTCTCGGGGGAACAAGCACTGGCGGGCTCGCTAGGTAGGCCTTGATTCTGTCGAAAGCCTCTTGATGTTTAGGCTCCTATACAAACTCATTCTGACCCCGCAGCTTCAGCAATGGGGAGAAAGGCTAGATTTTACCTGCAGAGTTAGAGATGAAACGTCTCAGAAAGTTGATCTTACCCAGCAAACACTGCAATTCCTTTTTCTTCTGCGGAGAGGATGCATTGATGACTGTGTTTGCCTTGTCTTCAGGGACCTCAATTCCCCTCTGATGGACAATGAATCCCAGAAAATCTCCTGCTTGAACTCCAAAAACGCATTTAGCGGGATTCATCTTGAGCTTGTGTCGCCGCATGCGCTCAAATACCTTCCTGAGGTCTGTGACATGGTCTCATCTCTTCTGAGACTTCACAACTACGTCATCGATGTAAACCTCTAAAATCTTCCCCAGGATGTCATGGAAGATCAGGTTCATGGCTCTCTGATACGTTGCTCCGGCATTCTTCAATTCGAAAGGCATAACCACATATTCAAAAACGCCCGCGAACCCAGGGCATCGGAACGCGGTTTTATGTCTGTCTTCCTCTGCGACCGGAATCTGGTGATACCCTGCGGTGCCGTCCATGAAGGACAACAATTCATGTCCTGCTATGGCGTCTACTAACATATCCGCGACCGGCATGGGGTAGACATCTTTAGGTGTAGCGAGATTAAGGTCTCTGTAGTCTACGCAGACCCTCATCTTGCCATTCTTCTTGCGAACAGGCACTATATTAGATAGACACTGATTGTATTTGGCTACCTTGATAATGCCTGATTTATGTATTTTTTCGACTTCCTCCTTGACAAGGACTTGGGTTTCTGAATTCATTCTTCACGGCTCTTGTTTCACAGGCCTCTTGTCAGGGAGTGTTGCAGTTGATGGCAAACCAAGTCCGGTGACAGGCCGGGCATGTCTTCATACTTCTCTGCGAAACAGTCTTTGAACACTAGTAATAGGTTAATGAGCCTCTGTTTCTCACTAGGCTCTAAGTAAGCGCTGACAGCCACTTCCATAGGCTCATCTGCTGTTCCAAGATTTATCTTCTCGGTAGGGTCTCTGACCTTAGGAGGTGTATCGTCCAGCGCTGCCGAGGCGAGCTGAATATCTACCTCATCTTCGTGTTCCTGATCCGAGAGTTCTTCATTGACGACCTCTAAGGTCGCGACTTGATCGTAGGCCTCTTTTTCCACTAAGTACGATGAAAGTCTTTCGTACAGCGAGTGGAAGGCATCTATCCCTTCCTCTGGAAGGTCGTAATCCATTAATTGTTTAAGGGTTTGGGCACAGCATGGCCAGGCCTTTCCAAGCCTTCTTTTGCCAGCGTAAGCCCCCACTGTGAAAATTCAGAGGCCGTCACCCCTATGGGGCGGCCTTTGTCATCGATGCCACTGACCTGCAATGGAGTGATAGGCTCTAAATAGTACCTGGCATCTACATAATTCGCGGAAACTGGGAATGGACGAGGATCCGCTTTGATCACCTCAGCTTTATCTGTCTCCCTGTTCCACATAATTAGTTCCTGATGAAGAGTTGAAGGAACACAGTAACTCCGGTGGATCCAGTCTCTACCTAAAATAGCACTGTAGGCCGCATAACAATCTGTCACAAAGAAAGTATAAACTCCCTCGGCAGGGCCAACCTTGATGCGTAAGAAAAGTAATCCCAGGGTCTTTGTTACAGTCCCCGCGAAGTTCTTGAGCGTGAGGGACGTAGATAGGATTTTCTCTTTCTTAATCCCGAGCAAGTGCATGGTCCTGGTAGTAATGACATTGACGGCAGCTCCAGTATCAACCATGATCTTGCTAACTTTGGTGCCGCCAACTTCTGCTGTTATATATAAAGGTCTCATGTGTTGGACCATGGCAGGTGTTGGCCTGGCGAAAATCATAAAGAATTCTTGGCTGGGAGCATCCTCCGTTTCAAGAAAAACAGCCTCTTCCACAGGTGTCGTGACTGTCGATGTGATCTGCAAGGGCTGTGCATTACTTTCCTCAGCTTCTACGCAGTCCTGAGCAACGACCGGTAGTGCATACCTCGTGGGGAGCACGTAAACCATGTTGCAAGACGTGTCAGTCATATCTGCCTCCTCCATGTCGTCTTCCAGGTTAAGCTTGGGTTCGTTGACAGGGGTGTCAGTGCTGAACTGCTTAGCCAACCGGTCTACCAATGATTCCTTTGTAAGGCCCTTTACCTCACGCTGCTTGTGCTCCTGTATCACGGGAGCCTGCTTAAGGGAGTTTGATTTCAGTTCCTTTGCCATGCTTTCTTCTAGGGGAGCGACTACTACACTCTGGACCTTTTTCGGTCTCCACTATAAGGTATCGGTAGTCTTGTCCTTGCCCCCCAGTCTCTCAAAGACAGAAGATTTAGCTTCTGGTTCTTCGCGAAACAATTTGCACTTGACATGTGGTCGCCGAGTCAGCGAGCTCTCCTTTCGAGCTAGCGGAGGTGTTCTCTCCTCAGTGATCCTGCAAAAAACACTGGGCTTAGATGCCCCTGTTAGTGAGCTCGCTTGTTTTTTAAGGCTGCAGGGAGCCATTAACAGCTTAGCAGCTAGTGCCTCCATCTCCTTCTGATACTGCTTAGGTGATTTGACCAATTGCGAAGGCTTGATCAGGCCCTGGTCCAGAGCCTCTAGCGCGCGCTTGGCTTCCCCAAACCTGCACTGCAGTTTCCTTTTCTTGGAAGCGCTTATTTCCACTGCCTTCCCCTTTTCCCTGGTGTACCACGTTCCTTCCTTGATAGTGGCGGCCGGCGCAGGCGGGATGTAGGGCTTGGTCAGCACGTCCTTGCGCTTGTTCGTAGCCTTCTCTTCTTGTTTCTGATCAACCGTGGCCGCTTTCAGTTTCTTGAACAAATTGGAGTCCTTTGGGGATGGCGGTGACTCCATTTTCTCTTTTTCTCTTGGGCTAGAAGGTTGATAGTTTCGCGATGACGAGGCCCACTTGATGGGCGGGAAAGAGCCAAAATGAACTGTTTGCTCGACCTCTTCATGTGACACCTGGATGCCACACTCCTCTTTGCATCGCGAGCATAGGACTACGGGTAAGGCTTGACCAACTGGTTTAGCTTTCTTCTTTGCAGGAGTCTCATCCTCGGCAGACTTTCCTTCTCGCCCCTTTGTATTCAAATCCAAGGTTGGTTTCCTCTGGTTCGGCTTGGTCCAGTTCACATCGACCATATTGATCCCAGTGTCAGGAAAAGGGTTCAGGTCCACAAGCGCTGCCGCCATTACTGGAGCTTCCACCTGCAATCTGCCATTATTAAGCCATACCTGAATTTGGTCTTTGAGCTTCACACAATCCGCTGTATTGTGATTCCATAAGTTGTGGAATTTGCAGTACTTCTTCCCTTTCAGCTGGTCTGGTCGAGGAAAAGGTCCAAAGTCGGTCTTCACCATCTTCGCGGCGATCATCTCATCCAGAATCTCATGTGACTTATTGGCATCATATGTATATGTAGCGAATTCAGGTTTGGTGAAGGCCACCGATTTGAGCTTGACAGGTTCCTTGGAAATTTTCAGTTGCTTCAGGGCTAGATTTTTCCTCCCGGTTATTTCATAGGCAGCGACATCATTCTCCTCTTCCTCATCGTCATCCTGAACCACTTCTTCACTGTGATGATGGTAGTAAGGGTCATAAGTAGCCGGCTGGTAGTTTAAGGCCGCCACGGTGCAATGTTTTCCTGGTACATATGTCCCTTTGGATGTATTCTTCCTTGCGTCTGTTTCTCTGAGGAGATGTTCAAAGCTGCCCACCTCTGTGATGAGTTCTCCCATTGACTGGATCATGCTGCCATGTTGCTTCTTTCGCTGACGAGGCTCCAAACCCTTGACCGCCAGCTTGACTAACTCTTTCTCAGGAAGGATGACGTTCAGCTTGTCTTTCTGAATCTGGAAGATCTGAAGATAGGCCACAGCGGACTCTGTAGGCTGCTGGGCCATCTGAGTGAGAGAAGCCAAGTCAACCTCAGGCTCAATGGTTCCAAAGGTTTCTCAGAAAAGCATCTCCATTGCGGGCCAATCCGCCACTGTTCCTGGTCAAAGCTTGGAAAACCATCTAAAGGCAGCCCCCGAAAGAAAAGTGCCGAAGATCCTGCATTTGAGGACATCAACATTCTGGTACTGGCCGCACTGCACCCTAAACCTGGCCAAATGGGTTGCCGCATCCTCGGTGTCTTCCCCTGAAAACGTAGAAAATATGAAATTTTTATAACCCCTGGGAAAGGGCACGAGCATTATATGCGGAGGGAAAGGTCCCTCATAGACCCCATCCATTTTGGCCCTAGGATTAGCCAGCCTGATCATTTCCTCTACCTCTTCACATCTTACATATTCTGGGCCCGGAGGAGGATGAGGGGGCGTCGCCACAGTACGGCGAGCAGCCTGCAAGGGTATCGCTTGGTTACAGTCGTTGTCCCTTCTCCTACATGTACAACGCAGGTTGTAGCTGGCTGCTGAAGAGTCACTGCTGGCATGGGCGTCTCTTTTGCCAAGGCTGTTATCTTAATCGGGTTACCAGCCTGCTCAATCCCATAATAGCTTCCTGGCAGTTCTTGGTATATGTTTTCTGCCCCATCGTTGTTGTATTGCATGAATGTAGCAGAGTCGGACGAAGCTCCACCCATTTTTTATGCTTGATGCTTCTGTCTGGTGGTCTGTCCGCCTGACGAGGTGGCATTTTCTTTGCTGCCGCCGATAACCAGAGCTTGCTCTTTATTTTTCAGTGGTGTAGCAGCAACGGTTGCAGAAGGTGTAGCGGTATTGCTGCTAACCTTCTCTCGCTGATTCGGCGGCACATACTTGCCTGAACCAGACGGCTGGCCAAGGGAGCCAAGGATAGTGTTAGGATCCCCTAAAGCTTTGTTCAAAACTTCTCTTTCCTGGTTCAGTTCGGCTCTCTGCATGGCCACCTCGGCTGCGAGGTTAGCGCCATCCTTGCGAAGACCTGCCATATCTAACGCAGTCTGCTTGGTTTGGTTCGTGATAGCCTACATGATTTCTTTTTGGCACTGATTCTGCTCACTAGCGATACCTGTGGCATGAGCCCTTACTGCATTCTCTGATTATGCGATTTGTTGCTTAGTATCCTCTGCATGTCGGGTAATGCGCTGGTCTAGTTTTCATATGAGCTGGTCTGTTTTTGCGGTTTCCCTTTTAAAATTAGCGGCTATCTTCTTGCGATGATTTTCAATATTCTCCATGATGATCGCGAACCTTACCTCGGAGGTCGCTCCCTCTGGAATAGGCTTCGTAATGAAAGCCTCTCTTTCTCCACTTCCCACTGTATTGGAGACAGCGGTAGTGATAACAGGCTCACTGGCCTGGTTAGTAGTGACACTCTGACCCTCAGTAGCAGTCGAATGATTCTCTTCCCGTTCAGTTGACATATCGGGTGTTTGGCGAGAAAATCTTTGAGTCACTTGTTCTTCAGAAAGACCACGACAGTCCGCGCGAGAATGTGGTCTGTAACTGGAGGTCTTATGCTTTGAGCAGTTAGCGTAAACCTTTTGGTAAGGGTTTTCGCTTGACTTCCCAATGGCTAAGTTTACGAAGAGACACTATTGACGTCCCACTAGGCGTGCCAAAATGTTTGGCTCCAAAATCAGTTGGCGTGCAAACTGTCTCTTTTGAGCGTGTGCGCAAGCGTGCCAACACCATGGGGTGCAGTCGTCGTCGGGGGAGTCCCTTGACCTGACTTCTTCTTCAAGCGTTGTGGACGAGGAGAGCACCAACCTCGCCACAAGGTTCTTCTCTAGCCTTCCGAGAAATGACTTCTTGCCTTACGGATAAGGACTTTGTATGTGATCTCTTCGCGTCACCGAATCGATACTCAACGTTGTAGGTTGAGCAGAGAAATCACTGGCAAGTTTGGAGAAAGCACGGGTTTTGCTAAAGCGTGACTTTAGCTTCGCTGGGTTGTGAGGGAGTTACCCTTGCTTCGCTAGTGGTATCGGTGGCAGTAGCACTAGCAGTCGGCTCTTGGAGAGACTAGGACTGGTGCGCGGTCACCGGGTTTCAACGAGGTTGAAGGTTTGCTCCGGGGAGGCTTTGTAATCGCTGGGATTTATTGATTTGAGAGAGGTCCTTTGTTTGTCCTTTAAACCTGGTATTTATACACCTAGGGTTTTGACTGTTCCTTGCTATAGAAGGATTATTGATTGAAGTTTCCTATTCAATCTCTGCTACTTGATTCCAATAAGGCTTCGTTTTCCTTATGGATCAAGGAGTGGGCGAAGCTATAACGCAATCCCAAGTAGGCTTATTTTTTGGGCCGCAGGTATCGGCCCGCTGGGCTAAATCCACTAAAGGATCTTGCTAAAAATACTTTTGTGCTCAAACAATGGTGATCACAATACCATCTCGGCCAATCCCTGATTTAAAAGAATGAAGATTAGGGATCCCCATCCCCATCCTCATTCCCCAATTGTCCCAAATTCCTCCCCCATTAAGGCCAGGGATCCAATGGAGACCGCCCCAATGAAGATTTTTGCCATCCCTAAATAAATCACCCTGAACTATATTTCAATGCTTCACATTGTCAAAATAATCCATCCACAAATAACTAGTCTGAAGTATGTGAAAAAGAAGAAGAAGCCAATCACTTGAGGAGTGTTGTGCTCTATTCTTGTTGATCTCTTTCTCATTGACCAAAAAGCAGCATAGTATCGGTTCTGCAAGGAAGAAATAACCTTAGAATGAATAACCCATCAAAGTTGTTGAACTGACCTTAAAATGAATAACGCATCAACCTTTGAAAAGAAATACTTGGCCTTCAGTACTTGGGCATACTTACTTGCATCATTGATCTGGGATTTGTAGTGTATGTTGTCTCAATGGTCTTTTCCTCCTGCACTTGTTGAACAAGTGGTCAATTTATACATGTATAGTTGTCCCCATATGTCTAATAAACAAACAAGAAAGAAAATAAGATTACCTCTATATGAAATCCATAATGCAAAGCAACCCTCTTCACATCCTCCAAAGTCATTTCAATAGACATATCCTAAAAAACCAAAGAAAACAAGTTTAAAGCTCTACTTCTTTATGGAGCATGTCAGGACATGAAATGGGCTTTACCGAACAGAAACTTACATCTCCTTGTCCATATACATCTGCAAAGTGATATAGTATGGGACCCATATTTATCAAAACCTTTTATCAACTCAAACCATTAATAGTGCAATAACATCGGGTAACGAATTAAGTAGTATTCAATGTTGTGTGCCGTATCAATCAAGAGTGAATAACTTACGCGCGCCTCCTTCTTTCAAGATTCTGAAATGTATTCAACGATGTTGTGTGCCGTATCAATAAAGAAACAGGTCACAACTGCATCCCAAGTACCTGTATGTGCCACAAATAATCTCCGTGAGATATACATAGAGAGGTTAGTCATATATATTCCTGCAGCAGTTGCATGCAAGTATCAATTTTTACAAGGAATCTATGCCATTCCTTGTGAGTATAAAAATAGAGCAAATTAAATATCCATGCCATTAAGATTAAATTTCATAAGGATCAAATTCCGTATACAAGTATAAAAATAGTACCATTATGTAGGCCTCATCAAAAAGCCCGTGGATCAAGTGGGTCAATGGAGGCCCGCCGGCCCGCAGGGCTTTTGGCCCGGCCCGGCCCGTCAAAAAACCCGCAAAAGCCCGCCTTGGTGGGCCGATGGAGGCCCGCAAAAAAGCCCGCAAAAACCCGGCCCGGCCTGCTAAAAGCCTGCTAGGCCCGGCCCGTAAAAGCCCGCAAAATATTTTATATATATATATATGTGTGTGTGTGTGTGTGTTTATAAATATATATATATATATATACACATATATATATATATATATATTAATATATATGTGTGTGTGTATAGAGAGGTATATATATATATATGTGTGTGTGTGTGTGTGTGTGTGTGTGGAAGTTCTTATACTATTATACTTATATATAAAATATGTGCATATATATATTCTACATATCGG
>LYNE01005519.1:0-12542 GCA_001662545.1 Rosa x damascena
CATGTTGACACATCATCACCTACTGAGTGCCAGATCAAGGCTTGAGCCTTGGAACTTCTTTGCCACGTCTCTTATAGACTTTCAATGGCCTCTGCCATGTAGATCCTCCATCAATTACCTAATGTTCGTATCATATGTGGTACTACTAGAAAGAGAAAGAAAACATAGTAGGAAAGCTACGCTATTTGTAATATACTTCTTCGTGATAGAATAATTTTTCCGTTATGTCACCGTTTTATCAAAACAAATGGAGTAGCCAGTTATGCACTTTTTGCTAATTGATGTTTGTTAGAATATATAGATATAGTTGAGACTCCTGCTATTATTCGGGACGTTTTCTTGATGCTTATTGTAATCTAGGGCTCAGGCTTTACATCCCCCCTTATATTCTACAGTTTCATTAATTAAAGTTTGAGAGCAGCCGCATCAGCAAAAAAAAAAAAAAAAAACATAGAAGGGATGGGATTAACTTTGTGGTGGCTGATACGCCAACGAGGAGGCTGTAAAACATGTTTTACTCTAATGGCACCGTCAACTGTGAAATTACCTTAAACCCCTACTTTAACCCATCCACTGGTTTTCCTCGCGCCACGTCAACCCCTGTCAGTGGCTGTAAGTTACATGCTGCGTATTCCAGCCTCCTCCCTTCTCAAATGGAAAGCCAGCTTTCTAAATCAAACTTCCCACAATCACCAGCTCAAGTCATGGATTTACCTTCCTAGTACAAATAATCCCACCAATGCTTACAGCAATCCCAAAGCAAAGGCAAATAAGAACACTTGATGCTGCAGTGTTTGTCTTGACTTTGCTCATACAAACGATCAATATACTCGACTATAGTTAAATAGTCACAAATTTTTTTCCCAAAAGGCTAGCTACAATAACTTTTTACCAGATGTGTGATTTGTGAGTTGCGACTAGCTTAACCTGTTAACACATGAGAGAAAATATATATCATGCATGCATAAATTAAGTTATATCTCCAAGTCTCCAACATCAATTAAATCAAAGGCAGGTTTAAAATTGGAGTCGATCTGGAAGATAAATTTGCTTTCGGTACTTATTGTTCATCAACTACTCGGCTCCAACAAACATAGCTGTAGCCTTGTTGGAATCACCCTACTTGAATCCTAACATGTAGGATCGATTAAATATTAGTTTGGAGTAATTTCATATTAGGGGAGGAATATCCATCAATTCGATCAGATTCTTGTTTTATAATTTCCAAATTAAAGCACATCCTTTGCTTGGTTAATTTCTTCCCGCTCTACTGACCTTAACTACTATACTAACTAATAAGGCAAGCTAAGGTTATGGAAGAACATTGTATTATTTGACGGTTGACCTGGAAGATTAAAGACCCATTTGCATGCGCATCGAGTGATGATAAAGCTTGTCATCCCTCTAATGGTTGCCAATCCGGAGCGCTCGGAACCAAAAGCATCAGAATCGTAAATTAAGGCGTAGCTCTCTCTCTCTATTGCCATGCTATTGCTAAAGACTTGACTGAACCAAGTGACACGGCAATTAACAGGTCCATTAGTCTGTATGTCATATATAGTTAGTCCTTATCAATTAACCAGGTTTGGATAAGACTTGACCTAATTCTACTCATTTTATAACCACCATAACAATTAGAAATTCCATATTTTCAGGTCCTAAGAAATGAATGAGTGTCAATGGAAACAAAGTACATCATATTTTCAGTCCTTCATGCCATTATAGTCTCTATCTTATCGTTTTATACTTGTGGATGAGCATAAAGATTCCTATTAGTGGTCAATTCTTAATGGAAGCTCAATTTTTTTTTTTTGAACATTAATGGAATCTCAGTCATGGAATAAACTTCAGCAGAGTTAACCAAAGGTCTTCGTTGTCCAAATCATCATTCAGTAACAGTCAATTAATGTCTCCATCCCTTACATTCTCTTCCCTTTTAGGGGACAAAGCCTTGACTCGATCAACTGCATTAGAAACTCCCAAGTATACCCCAAAAACATAAGAACCACAATTGATGAAAGAATATATGTGTAAAAAGCCTATAAATAAAGCCTATTGGGTTTAACAGCTATACCATACTTCGTAGTCTATATAGCCAAACAAATTAAACAAAAGCCATGAGATCTTTAACTTTTGAAAAAGTATGCCCTCTAGTTTATTGCCTTATCTTGCATGTTCACCTACTTCCATCACAAAAATACTTTTCACAATTTGCTTCTGCTAGTTCAACTACTGAAGCAGAGGCTCTTCTCAAATGGAAAGCCAGCTTTTTAAATCAAACCTCCCATAATAACCAGCTCAATGATTGGATTTACCTTCCTATGACTACTGATACCAATGCCACCAATTCTTCTAGCAAATCCCAAAGCAAACGCAACCCCCTGCCTTTGGACTGGTATTTCAGGCAATGCTGCAGGAAGTGTCACCAATGTAACCATCACTAGTTGCGGTATACAAGGTACGCTACATGAATTTTCATTCTCATCCTTCCCCAATATCGAATATCTTGACCTCAGCTACAATAACCTCTTTGACGTCATCCCACCTCAGATCAGTTCCCTCTCAAAACTCCTCCATCTTGACCTCTCCAGCAACCAGTTCTCCGGGAGAATTCCACCAGAAATTGGTCTTCTAAGAAATCTCAACTTGCTATATCTCTGTAAAAATAATCTATACGTACGATGTTATTCCTCATTTGATAAGGAACCTGAAACATTGGTCGATCTAGAGTTGATCACCAATCAACTCAGTGGTTCAATTCCAACAACATTGGGTGATCTGACCAACCTTACCACTCTCTTTCTCCATACAACAAATAAGCTCTCTGGCACCATTCCAAAAGAGTTAGGGAACCTGAGATCATTGGTGGATCTAGAGTTGAGCTTTAATTCACTCAGAGGTTCAATTCCGACAACATTGGGTGATATGACCAACCTTACCACTTTCTATCTCGATTCAAATAATCTCTCTGGCACCATTCCAAAAGAGTTAGGGAACCTAAAATCTTTGGTGGATCTACAGTTGAGCACCAATAAACTCAGTGGTTCAATTCCAAAAACATTGGGTGATCTGACCAACCTTACCACTCTCTATCTCCATACAAATAACCTCACTGGCACCATTCCAAAAGAGTTAGGAAACCTGAAATCATTGGTCGATCTAGAGTTGAGCACCAATCAACTCAGTGATTCAATTCCGACAACATTGGGTGATCTGACCAACCTTACCACTCTCTATCTCCATACAAATAACCTCTCTGGCACCATTCCAAAAGAATTAGCTAGGGAACCTGAAATCATTGGTCGATCTAGAGTTGAGCACCAATCAACTTAGTGGTTCAATTCCGACAATATTGGGTCATCTGACCAACCTCACCACTCTTTATCTCCATTCAAATAACCTCCCTGGCACCATTCCAAAAGAGTTAGGGAACTTGAGATTATTGGTGGATCTAGAGTTGGACTTCAATTCACTCAGTGGTTCAATTCCGACCACATTGGGTGATCTGACTAACCTTACCACTCTCTATCCCCATACAAATAACCTCTCTGGCACCATTCCAAAAGAGTTAGGGAACCTGAGATCATTGGTGGATCTAGAGTTGAGCTTTAATTCACTCAGCGGTTCAATTCTGACAACATTGGGTGATTTGACAAACCTTACCACTCTCTATCTCCATTCAAATAATCTCTCTGGCGCCATTCCAAAAGAGTTAGGGAACCTAAAATCTTTGGTGGATCTACAGTTGAGCACCAATCAACTTAGTGGTTCAATTCCGACAATATTGGGTCATCTGACCAACCTTACCACTCTTTATCTCCATTCAAATAACCTCTCTGGTACCATTCCAAAAGAGTTAGGGAACCTGAAATCAGTGGTCGATCTAGAGTTGAGCACCAATCAACTCAGTGGTTCAATTCCGACAACATTGGGTGATCTGACTAACCTTATCACTCTCTATCTCCATACAAATAACCTCTCTGGCACCATTCCAAAAGAGTTAGGGAACCTGAGATCATTGGTGGATCTAGATTTGGGCTTCAATTCACTCAGTGGTTCAATTCCAAAAACATTGGGTGATCTGACCCACCTTACCACTCTTTATCTAGATTCAAATAATCTCTCTGGCACCATTCCAAAAGAATTAGGGAACCTGAGATCATTGGTGGATCTAGAGTTGAGCTATAATTCACTCAGTGGTTCAATTCCGACAACATTGGGTGATCTGACCAACCTTACCACTCTTTATCTCGATTCAAATAATCTCTCTGGCACCATTCCAAAAGAGTTAGGGAACCTAAAATCTTTGCTGGATCTATAGTTGAGCACCAATCAACTCAGTGGGTCAATTCCAAAAACATTGGGTGATCTGACCAACCTTACCACTCTCTATCTCCATACAAATAACCTCTCTGGCACCATTCTAAAAGAGTTAGGGAACCTGAAATCATTGGTCGATC
This sequence comes from Rosa x damascena, assembly GCA_001662545.1. Taxonomy (NCBI): domain Eukaryota; kingdom Viridiplantae; phylum Streptophyta; class Magnoliopsida; order Rosales; family Rosaceae; genus Rosa; species Rosa x damascena. Next base: position 4,461 of record LYNE01005519.1, read on the forward strand.
TAGAGTTGAGCACCAATCAACTCAGTGGTTCAATTCCGACAACATTGGGTGATCTGACCAACCTTACCACTCTCTATCTTGATACAAATAACCTCTCTGGCACCATTCCAAAAGAGTTAGGGAACCTGAGGTCATTGGTGGATCTAGAGTTGGGCTTCAATTCACTCAGTGGTTCAATTCCAAAAACATTGGGTGATCTGACCAACCTTACCACTCTTTATCTAGATTCAAATAATCTCTTTGGCACCATTCCAAAAGAGTACTTATGGAACCTGAAATCTTTGGTGAATCTAAAGCTGAGCCGCAATCAACTTAGTGGTTCAATTCCGACAATATTTTGTCATCTAACCAACCTTACCACTCTTTATCTCCATTCAAATAACCTCTTTGGCACCATTCCAAAAGAGTTAGGGAACCTAAAATCTTTGGTGGATCTACAGTTGAGCATCAATCAACTCAGTGGTTCAATTCCAAAAACATTGGGTGATCTGACCAACCTTACCACTCTCTATCTCCATACAAATGACCTTTCTGGCCCCATTCCAAAAGAGTTAGAGAACCTGAAATCATTGGTCGATCTAGAGTTGAGCACCAATTAACTCAGTGATTCAATTCTGACAACATTGGGTGATCTGACCAACCTTACCACTCTCTATCTCGATACAAATAACCTCTCTGGCACCATTCCAAAAGAGTTAGGGAACCTGAGATCATTAGTGGATCTAGAGTTGGGCTTCAATTCACTCAGTGGTTCAATTCCAAAAACATTGGGTGATCTGACCAACTGATGTGCTCATATTTTCCTATATTTCTTTGCCTCTTAATCTTAGTATTTATGCTTCGTCCTCCTTATTTAGAGTCATTTATGTTGTTATAGTATTTTTGTAGGTTTGTCTCATAAAGAGAAGAGAAGATGCCAAAATGAACTAAGTGGGATTGAAAGAAGATATGCAATCTCAAGTCCCAGAATCTGCCTGTGCAGAACATCCAACTTCGCCGTATTACTGGGAGTTACTCAGATTGAATCAGACAATAAACCTTATATTCATGGAAAGCTATGGATGTCTACTTTCTGTAGAATTTTACGGATCTCGATTTCGATATTTTTAGAGAAAGTTATGATCGTTTGAGTGAAGATAGGTCAGAAAGGAAATCTGCTCGGAAATTTACAACCAGTCGTGGAGAACTCAAGTTTCGCTGCACAAGATCGTCAATCCTAATGTTTCAAGGAAGTTAATTCAGATGAGGATTAAATGATTAAATTATTCCTACTTCTATAAGAGATATTTCACGGTTTTCCCATTCCAAATGAAGAAAGGAATCTAAACCCAAGTTTTACAAGGAAACATGAAGCGAGCAGAAATCTTCCCTATATAAGGGAGCACGAATTTACATGAAAGAGGGGAGTCTCGAGAGCACATTGAAGATGCCTAAGGAGCGGAGACGACTCATCCATCTTTCCCCATCTTTTCCTTTCCATTCTTTTTATGTTTTTCCTATGTTTTATTTAGTTATATTTTGTTAAACCTTTTTCTAGGGTTAAGATGATGCCCTATCATGATAGTTTATGTACTTTGATGTTTTATTGATGGATTTATAGTTTCTTTATGATGAATTCTTAGTCACTATTTGAATTGATGCTTTATGTTTAAGTTCTTTGATTGATCACCTTAGGGCTTTGCATCTAGTAATTAGAAGATGAATTTGAGGCGTACCTGCTGCAATATAATTCAAAATAGCTTCTTGTGATTAAGAGTTGTGAATTACATTATTTTCGTACCTGAAGTAATGGTTTGCATGATTCTCTTGTTTTCTAAAATGTAATGAGTCCTATGTGTTAAATTTATGCCGTAATTTAACGCCGTACCTGGATAAACTGCATTTTAGGATATAAGACCTCTGCCGTACCTGGAGAGAATCATACACTTTAGGAAAACTATGGTCTAAGTGCCGTACCTGGACTTAGATACGGGAATTGTCATCAAAAGAAATAAAATAATCTGTTAATTGCATCGAAACATAAATAGGATTGTTAGTGGTTGATTCCGAAACCCTAGGTTTTATCATCTTTTCTTTTCAACTTATAAATTTTATTTTGTTTGTTTGTTTGTTTCACATTATTTCTTTATTCGAAAATCTGAAAAAAAATGTCTTCTTTTGCTTGATTGTTTATGTGATTTTGTGTTTGGATTAATTAGGTTAGGATTTAAATTGATTATCAATCCTCAGTTGGAACGACCTCGTATTTGCACACTATACTAACGACGATTCGTGCGCTTGCGAGTTTTAATTAAAATTTCACAACACCAACCTTACCACTCTTTATCTAGATTCAAATAATCTCCCTGGCACCATTCTAAAAGAGTTAGGGAACCTGAAATCTTTGGTGGATCTAAAGCTGAGCTGCAATCAACTTAGTGGTTCAATTCCGACAATATTGGGTCATCTGACCAACCTTACCACTCTTTATCTCCATTCAAATAACCTCTCTGGCACCATTCCAAAAGAGTTAGGGAACCTGAGATCATTGGTGGATCTACAGTTGGGCTTCAATTCACTCAGTGGTTCAATTCCGACAACATTGGGTGATCTGACCAACCTTACCACTCTCTATCTCCATACAAATAACCTCTCTGGCACCATTCCAAAAGAGTTAAGGAACCTGAGATCATTGGTGGATCTAGAGTTGGCCATCAATTCACTCAGTGGTTCAATTCCGACAACATTGGGTGATCTAACCAACCTTACCACTCTTTATCTCTATTCAAATAACCTCTCTGGCACCATTCCAAAAGAGTTAGGGAACCTAAGATCTTTGGTTAATCTAGAATTGTGCTACAATCAACTCAATGGTTCAATTCTAGCAACATTGGATGATCTGACCAACCTTAGCACTCTCTATCTCCATATAAATAACCTCTGTGGCACCATTCCAAAAGAGTTAGGGAAACTGAGGTCATTGGTGGATCTAGAGTTGAGCTTTAATTCACTCAGCGGTTCAATTCCGACAACATTGGGTGATCTGACCAACCTTACCACTCTCTATCTCCATTCAAATAATCTCTCTGGCACCATTCCAAAAGAGTTAGGGAACCTAAAATCTTTGGTGGATCTACAGTTGAGCACCAATCAACTCAGTGGTTCAATTCCAAAAACATTGGGTGATCTGACCAACCTTAACACTCTTTATCTAGATTCAAATAATCTCTCTGGCACCATTCCAAAAGAGTTAGGGAACCTAAAATCTTTAGTGGATCTAAAGCTGAGCCGCAATCAAATTAGTGGTTCAATTCCGACAATATTTGGTCATCTGACCAACCTTACCACTCTTTATCTCCATTCAAATAACATCTCTGGCACCATTCCAAAAGAGTTAGGGAACCTGAGATCATTGGTAGATCTAGAGTTGGCCTTCAATTCACTCAGTGGTTCAATTCCGACAACATTGGGTGATCTGACTAACCTTACCACTTTCTATCTCCATACAAATAACCTCTCTGGCACCATTCCAAAAGAGTTAGGGAACCTGATATCATTGGTGGATCTAGTTGAGCTTTAATTCACTCAGCGGTTCAATTCCGACAACATTGGGTGATCTGACCAACCTTACCACTCTTTATCTCGATTCGAATAATCTCTCTGGCACCTTTCCAAAAGAGTTAGGGAACCTAAAATCTTTGGAGGATCTACAATTGAGCACCAATCAACTTACTGGTTCTATACCAGCTGAGATTGGAAACGCAACCCAAATTCATGTGCTGGATCTTTCATCAAATGGATTAGTCGGGACAATTCCAAAGGAGTTTGGGGGATTAACTTCAATGGTGAAACTGACGTTGGATGGCAATCAACTTTCAGGTCGTGTCCCTTTAGAGTTGAAATCATTAATTGATCTAGAATATCTTGATCTATCAGCAAATAAATTGAACAATTCAATTCCAACCTTTGTAGGTGACTTTCACAAGTTATATTACTTGAATTTGAGCAACAACAAGTCCAGTCAAGCAATTCCATTTCAGTTGGGGAAGTTATTTCAACTATCCCAACTAGATTTGAGTTTTAACGCACTTGAAGGTGATATAGCATCAGATATTAGCAAAATGCAGAGTCTGGAGATACTTAATATATCCCACAACAATCTTTTTGGTTTCATTCCAACAAGTATAGAAGACATGCATGGGCTAACGTATGTTGACATATCCTACAATCATTTGGAAGGTCCACTTCCCAACCTCAAAGCATTTCTACCTGCTCCTCCAGAAGCATTGCAAGGCAACAAGGGCTTGTGTGGCAACTCAAGTTTTTTGCAACTTTGCAATAATGAAAGCCCAAAAAAGGACCATAAACTCGTACTTCTGATGATCTTCCTTGTTCTTGGAGCAATTGCACTTCTAGCCTATATCTTTGCTTTTGTAGCAAAAAGGAAAAAGAAGCATCAGCATCTAGAAGAAAAAAACAGGGATGATGAAATTTCTTTTTCGATATTGAAGTTTGATGGGAAGACGATGTACGAGGAAATCGTAAGGGCAACAAAATTTTTTGATTCTATGTATTGCATAGGGAAGGGAGAACATGGAACTGTCTACAAAGGAACTTTTTCAAATGCTAACATAGTAGCTGTGAAGAAACTCCATCTGTTTGCGCTGATGACGAGAATCTTCAAAATGAATTATTGAATGAAATCAGGGCACTAACTGAGATGAGACACCGAAATATTGTGAAGCTTTATGGTTTTTGTTCACATAGGCGACACTCATTTTTGGTGTATGAGTATCTTGAAAAGGGTAGTTTGGCCACAGTGTTGAGCAAATATGAGGAAGCTAATGAACTAGGGTGGAGTAAAAGGGTGAATATTGTTAAAGGTGTAGCTCATGCCCTGTGTTACATGCACCATGAGTGTGCTTGCCACCAATTGTGCACCAGGACATATCGAGCAAGAATATTTTGCTGGATTCTGAATATGGGGCCTGTATTTCAGACTTTGGCACCGCTAAGTTCTTAAATCCAAACTTAGCTAATTGGACTGCCCTTGCAGGCACTTATGGATATGTTGCACCAGGTAAATATCTTTCTCTGCTCCCCATAATATCTACCAAAATTTATGCTTTTGTTTTTAGGCAAATGATTCCTTTTAGAACCTTGTTGACTCAACTAAATGATCTTTATTTGTATGTGTGTGTGTGTCTATATATATATATATATATATATATATATATCTGAGCAGAGTTGGCATATACAATGGAAGTAAATGAGAAGTGTGATGTTTAAAGCTTTGGAGTGGTGGCATTGAAGATAGTAATAGGAAGACATCCTGGAGATCTTCTCTCATCTCTATCATTGGGGTGGTGGTCGTCGTCGTCGTCATCATCAACTGCCTTACCAGCCCATCCAATGTCAGTTGTGGATGTATTGGACCAACGCATTTCCCTTCCGACACATCAAGTTGCAGGGGAAGTGCTCACGCTTATGAAAATAGCATTTGCATGCCTGAATTCCAGTCCTCGATCTCGCCCAACAATGAAAAAAGTTTCTCAACAATTTGAAACTCATTAGAGGCTACATTTATCAAAGCCATTACGTATGATAACACTAGGTGAATTGCTTGCTCTCGATGGTTTGGCTTTGGCTATCTGAGTATGTTTTTCTTTCCTAAATTTCACCCTATTAGTGGTCTTGTAATTGTTATAATTAAAGTTGTATTCTATTTCATTTCCAGTTTTGTACTTCTCATGCTTTAATTTGGTTGGGTTGCAGTTTGAAATGTTTTGTCTACATGTAGAGATAAATAAATCAAAGATTTCATTGTATAATTGCATGGTTCGACATTACATTATTGTATTCTATTCGAGCCACTGTGAAGCAAGTAAGACATTAGTCCTATTGGATTTATAAGTGAGATGTAAAAATTTTTAGGTTTGGGTTTTGGTAGCCTGTACTCTTCATCGTTCTTCTACAGCCTATAACTATTAAGGAATTAGTTACTCATGGTTTGAATTGAAAGCACTAAAGAATTCGTAGCAGAAAGACTAAGAAAGGGTGTTGTGTATACAACTCTTAAGTCTTAGACACTAAAAGCCCAAACTGAAATTGTAAAACAAATACCCAGCCCAGTAGTCTCGGTAGCATGTAAATAGTTTTGAAACCGTAATGATCACCAAGTAGGCAAGTGCTATGTACGTGTTCATGTCCTGTATCTACTACGCTACTCTACATCCAATTCCCTAAATTGCTTAGAGCAACTTTAACATCTTCCCCATATTTTGATTTTTCTCTGTTTTAGGGAAAAATGAGTCTCTTTTGCTCCAACAGATTCTCTATAACTATCCCCATTTTAGGGATAGTGAGAGCAATTCCAACATCTTCTCTATAATTTATGTATTATAGGGAAGCAAAAGTCAAAACTTTAGCTCCTTTTTCTTCTGCAACTCTAACAGATTCCCTATTTTACAACAATCTGTTTGGTCCATAATTACCTAGTAATTATTCCCCTAATCTTGCACTTTTGCTTAACCTTTGTGTTTATTTATATATATTTATTATGTTTTCCTTATCATGATAGGAAATGATGGAGAAGCATGAAAAAGCACTAAAAAGTCAACCTTAGCACATTTTCCTACTCCGGCTAGGAGAAAGTGAGCTAGACAACGAAGGAGGGGCGGCAGCCTGACCAAACGAACTCCAAATGAGTTGAAACTTTCCAAATCCATTCTTGACATCCTAAGTATCATTTCGTATGAAGAGTGAAAGAGCTAGTTCGGAGTGGAATGCCTTCAGAATGTCGGTTCAAATTTCTGAATAAAAGATGAAAACTGTAAAACCGGACCTGTACTGATTCTGGCTAAACCACGGTGAACTAAGCTCTAAAATTCTAACATAATGATTTATGCTCATGCAGGAACATTTAGTGTGAAGAAGTCGAAGGCCAATTCCGAACTCTGGGTCGAGATTCAATTGAAGGAAAAAAGGAGAGGAAAGTGCGCAAACGGACAAAAAAAATGGGTCAACAGAGATCAACGCCGGATTTCGACCATTTCCAGCCAAGTTGGCTGACCAAGAATATGTGTGGAGGACAAGGAAGAGCTTATTAGGGTTAGAGACTTTAGGTAGGAAGACTTTAGGTCTAAGTTATTTTAAAATTCAAAATTTGAAAGATGACAAGTGGTCTCATTCTTACACCTTACACCTTTGTCTCACATTTATTACCTTGTTCCCTTACACAATAACCCTTCTACCCTTACTTTTTTCCTCCACCAAAATATATATGGGCTTTCTAAGTCATTTCTATGTGGAGTTGAAGACTAGATCCACATTTTGTGCTTACACATTTGTCTATCATATCTAGCCCTTCATTTCCTTTGATCTTCACCCTCCATTCATCACTTTTGGCCTATAAAAACACCCTCCCCTCATTTGGACGTTTTTCATCTTCTCTTCTCACATCTCTTCACACATTTCTCTTAGTTTCTTAGCTCTCGTTCATAATTTCTTAGCTTTGTGTAGAGATATGTGTATAGTTTCTTGGGTTCTTGGTTTTCCCTTACCAAAACCAAAGTATCTATACACTTTTGATCAATTACAACTCTAGTTTCATATATTCAAGCCGTGTTCATCCTAGCCCTAAGAGATTTTGTGGAATTGTATGGTGTTTTTGGTTCCTTTCTCTTATTAGAAACCAAAAGTACCATACTAAGAAGCATTTCTCACCTTGTTTTGCATCTTGGAGGGTAGAAAGTGTTCTTAGAGGTACGTTTGAAGTATATATTCTTGCCTTGGTGTATCAGACATTTTGTTTTCTAGGTTGTAGGGAATATTGCTCAATTGAACATATAAATATGAATCGGTTGTAGATCTGTTCATATACCATTGATATCAGCACTGTTAAGGAATTATTTGATCATGGTTTTTTTTATACAGAACACTTACAGCTGCTTATATATATATATATATATATATATATTACTTTATGTCCTGCAAGTATAGGAACTTCTGATAGGGAAAAAATTGTTCTTTCTTATTTATTTTTAAGATTATGGTGGTGAATATAAAGGCGGTGTAATCAATTGTATCTAGCATATTGAGGTC
>LYNE01005519.1:13245-28155 GCA_001662545.1 Rosa x damascena
TTCCATCTTTCCCATTCTTTCATCCACCACCCACATCACCTCACACTCTCTCCTTTTCCTTTCTTCATTTTTAATTTCATCTTTTGGGATTGGACACTCAAAGCTTCAAGCGAATCATCATTAAGAGCACACATCTTATTTTTGGGTAGTTGGGTGAAGAAATTATTGGTTCATACTAGCCCATAGCTAGGAGTGACAAAACTAACTGTCCCCTCTCTTCCTTATTATCTAGTTCATAATTTTTGTGTACTTTTGTTGATGAATTCGTGTATGGGTAGTGAGTAGTTTAAATTGGGAGTTAGGGTTGTGAAGCCCTAACTCATCTTGTATAAATATTGATGTTTTACTTTTAATAAATGCAATTTCCATTGTGTATGCTTTAAATCCGAATTTATTGGTCCTTATATAGAAGCATGTTTCTAGGCCTTGTCAACCTTTGAAATTATGTTGTAGGCAATTGTGATGAATAGATTGATAAATTGACAACTTATTGGTCTTGTTGCATCTAGGATTTAAGTGTGGTAACCATTAGATACCTAAATTGTAGCTAAGCTTGCTTGGGTCTCTATTATCTTGCTCTCTAGGCCTCTAATTTTGGATATTGTGGCCTTGACCGGCGTAATGCCCAAATTAGAGAGAGTTGATTGTGGCCCTAACCAGCATAATCGATACACCGAAAGGATAATTGGTTTAGTAGCCTTGACCGGTACGAGATACGAGACTTAACACATATAGGAAATGCACGCATTTATGAAATTGGCATCGATGTTTACAAGATAGTTAGTGTGAATCACCCGACACTCCCATGTTCCCATTAATTTGAAAATCCAAATTTAATTTCTTGCTTGATAATTAGTTGTTTGCTTTTATTTTAGTTTGCATTTAATTTAGTTAATTCTCAATTCAAAACTCCCAAACAAAATTCTACATTCCATTGTGCATAACTCATTTGGGCTACAAGTTAGTGGCTTTGATTAGGCTTAGTGTGAGCTAAGCCAAGCATTGCTGAGGCTTGGTGCCTTGTGAATATTATTTTGCTTTATTTTATTTTTATTTTTCATTGTATGCTTTTAAGTTATTCTAGTGCCAATTACCTCAGTTAGGTCCAACACAAAATCCCTGAGGTACGATAACTAAGGTCCAAATACTTCCCTTACTTGACAATGATTTGTACGCTTGCGTGAGTTTATGTATCAAGTAAATGACGGTGTCGCAGCCCGCAAGGAGAGTCGTAGGATGCGTAGGATTTTATTTTTGTATGGTCGCTGAGGCAATTTATGTTTCGTAGTAAAACAATGTTTTGGTTGGGGAGTCCCAGCCTGAGCTTTCAATGCAGTAATGTTATTTCGTTCTTTGAATTTTTCTAAGTGTGGGATTGCCATTGACAAATACTTGCGTTATTTTTTAGTGTTAGTATACTGCTAGAGCTTGACTTATGCTTTTGTTTATCAATGAAACATTAAGGGAATTAAAATTGTTCTAAGTGCACGAAGTAGCAGACGTGGTCCGCTGAACTTTGTTGGCGTTGCTAGTTAACTGTTTGTGCTGCGGAGAACAATTCCTCTTTTCATTGATAGCTGAGTGATCAGCGTTTACAAAAGAGTGAGAGTACCTGTTGGGTAGCTTCTCTTAGCTAAATATTTTACAAAAATTTGGGTAAGTCAAGATGCTCGTGGGTTAGTGGTATAATTACTTGTAGTAATACCAGAGGTGTTTGATATTCCAAGGGTGGGTAGTTGTGACGCCATCCTTGTCCCTTAAGTAGAAAGTGCTGGGGCTGATGACTTCTACTATTTGGTATTGTCCTTCCCAAGTGGGACGAAGTGCGGTTGGCGGTGGAATAACTTCCTTTATTACCCAGTCACCAAGTTGGAGGTTCCGGGCTTTGACTCTGGCGTTGTAGAAACGCGATACCCGTTGCTTGTTTTGTAAATTGTGCAAGTGAGCCTTGTGACGTTTTTCCTCGAGGAGATCCTTGTCAAGGTTGATGCCGTCGCCATTGGTCTCGGAGCAGTAGCTCTCGACCCTAGCGGTAGGTTGGGTGACTTCGATGGGCAAGACGGCCTTGGTCCTGAACATCATGCAGAACGGTGTTTCACCGTTAGCGGATGTTGGGGTTGTCCTGATGGCACATAGGACCTCCAGAAGCTTCTCCGCCCATAAACCCTTGGCGTCATCGAGTTTCTTTTTGAGCAGCTTCTTGATTATCTTATTTGCCGCTTCAACCAGTCGGTTGGTTTAGGGGTGTGCCACAAATGTAAAGCTCATCTTGGTACCCAGATTAGCGGTAAAAGATATGATTTCCTCGTTGTTGAAGTGTGCTCGATCCGTTGTCTGTGATGATGGTATGGGGGACGTCGTACCAGCAATAGATGTTCTTCAGAGGAAGTGGGTTACTTTGGCGGTAGTGATTGCCATCAGTAGTTCCGCTTCTATCCATTTGCTGTTGTAATCGATGGCGACGATGATGTACTTGAACTGGCCCCTAGTGGTTGGTAACTTGCCGACTAGGTTGAGGCCCCAAGTGGAGTGAATCCATGGGCCGATGATTATTGAGAGGGGTCCCGTTGGGGCATGGGGAAGGTCAGCATATTGCTGACACTTGTGGCAGAACTTGTAGACTTCTCTGGTGTCGTCGCTGAGAATGGGCCAAAAGTACCCTTGCCGCATGGTACGATTTACTAGAGATCTGGCGCCTGAATGATTACCACATTCCCCGGCATGTATCATTGCCAGAACCACCTTTCCCTCCTCTGGGGTCAGGTACCGGAGGTTGGGATGGGTGAACTCTGGCGGTAAAGTTTGTCATTCTGTATGTTATAGTGGGTTGCTTTCCGCTTAGGTTGCCGCACTTCAACCTTGTCGGTTGGTAGCGTTCCATTTCGCTTGTATTCGATTATTTCATCCATCCAGCTGTGATTGACCTCAATGTTGAATATTTCCGCTAGGGTTTTGGTGATGCTTGGCTCGTCAAGGCATTCCACCCTTGTGTCCGCTGGGCTTTGGTGTGGTTGAGCGGTTGCCAATCTTGCCAGAGAGTCTGCCTTAGCGTTCTTTTCTCTGGGGATTTGTGTGATGGTGTAGAACTTGAATTTCCTGAGCAGAGTTTTGATGTATCCTAAGTAAGCTGCTAACTGTTTGTCTTTAGCCTGGAAAATGTCGTTGACTTGGTTGACGACTAGTTGGGAGTCGCTGAATATGCTGACATTGTCAACGCCGGAGTCGATGGCGAGGAGTAGGCCAACAATGAGTGCTTCATACTCCGCCATGTTGTTTGAAGCTGCGAAGTTGAATTTTAGTGCATACTCTACGTTCAGTGCCCTTGGTCCTACCAATATGATTCCTGCTCCGCAGGCCTTGGCTCAGGCCGAGCCGTCGACATGGAGGTTCCATTCCGACTGTTGCCTGGACGTGGGCTCCGCGGTGGTTGCTATGGCGGTGTTGTCTTCTTCTGTTCTCACGGTGGGCTTGTCTTGGTGCTCAGTGAGTTCAGCGATGAAGTCCGCTACCGCCTGGCCTTTCATAGCGGTTTGCGGTTTATATTTGATGTCGAACTCGCTGAGCTCGATTGCCCATTTGCTCAGGCGGCCGGAGTGCTCAAGATTCTGCATGACTTGCCTCAGCAGTTGATTTGTCAGGACATGATTGGTGTGGGCCTAGAAGTATTGGCGGAGGCGTCTAGCGGCGACAATGAATGCGAGAGCGAGCTATTCCAGGGGGTGTATCTTGTCTTAGCTCCATTCATACCCCTGCCGGCGTAGAACACCGGGAGTTCTTCCTACCTTCCATTCGCACTATAGTGCAGCTCACTGCTGATGTGGATATCGCGAGGTATATATGGAGAGAAGTGGGATGGCCGCTAGGTATTCTTTCAGGCTTTGGAACGCCGCCTCACAATCCGGCGTCCAATCAATTATTTTTTTGTTGGTCCTTTTCATGGCTTTGAAGAATGGGAGGCACCTGTGAGTGAGCTTGGAGATGAAGCGAGATAGTGCAGTTAGTTTGCCCTGAAGGCCCTATACATGTACCTTCCACTCTGGAGACTTCATTAAGGATGGCCTGTACCTTGTCATGGTTAGCCTGTATGTCCCGCTTGCTAACAATGTAGCCCAGGAATTTGCTAGTGGTGACACTGAAGAAGCACTTCTCAGGGTTGAGGAGCATACCATAGGCAAAGAGAATGCCATATATAATGTGGAGGTTTGTCACGTGTCCGCTGGCCTTGATGCTTTTTACAAGCATGTCATCCACGTATACCTCTATTATTTTGCCGAGGTGTTCCGCAAACATTGCGTTCATCAACCGCTGGTACGTTGCTCCGGTGTTCTTCAGCCCGAAGGGCATGACATTGTAGTAGTACAGGCCCTTATCGGTTGTGAAGGTGGTGCACTCTTGGTCGCCGGGGTTCATCTTGATTTGGTTGTAGCCAGAGAAAGAGTCCATCATGTTGAGCAGTTTGTGTCCCGCTGTTGCGTCAACCAGTTGGTCAATACGTGATAGTGGGAAACTATCCTTGGGGCACGCCTTGTTGAGACCTTTGAAGTCTACGCACATTCGCTAATTTCCGCTGGGCTTTTTTACCATGACCAAGTTGGAGATCCATTGGGGGTAGTTGACTTGGCGGATGAATCCAATGCTTTGTAGTTTTGCTACCTCTTCCCCTATTGCACAATATCTTTCCTCATCAAAAGCCCTTCTCTTCTGTTTGACTGGATAGAAGGATGGTTTGATGCTTAGCTTCTGTGTAATGATGTCGAGGGAGATGCCTGGCATATTAGTGTAAGACCATGCGAATACAGCTGCGTTTTCCCTTAGAAATTGTGTGAGCTCTGCAGCCATCTCAGGGGAGAGTTGGACGCCGATGCAGACTGTCCGCTCGGGGTGTTCGTCAGAGATGCTGATGACCTGTAGCGATGTCTCTGGGTTGACAGGTTCCTTTTTTACATACTTTTTTTCGTCATCTCTGGGATCGTCAATTCTATCCGTCAGCGGTAGGTGATTTCCAACCGTTAGGATTTCACGATGACGCATCGACCGCGTGACAGTTGTTGAATAACACTGTCGTGCTAGCTGTTGGCTTCCTTTTACACAGCCCGTGCAGTTGGGGGTGGGGAACTTCATGAGAAGCATGTAACCGACAATGATGCATTTCAACTTGTTGAGTGCCGGTCGGCCGATGATGGCATTGTAAGAGCTGAAGCAGTCAACGACGATGAACTCGGTGTGTACTTCCGCTGTGCAGGGGCTAGCGCCAATGGATAAGCGCATATAGTCGGAACCGAGTGGTTGTGTAACGTCACCGGAGAAGCTAAGTAGCGGCTTGTGGTCTTGTAGAAGATTTCTGTTCCGCTGAAGCTAGTTGTAGCATCCATTGAAAATGGCATTTACAGCGGATCCGCTGTCAACCAGGACTCTCCCCACTGACCATTTGTCGAGTATTGCGTCGATCAAGAATGGGTCGTCGTGAGGGAGGTGCACTCCTCGTTCCTCTTCCTCGGAGAATGTTATGGGCTCTCACCCCGATTTTGGTAGCTTAGCGGACCTCTCATAGCGGATATTGCAAACTTCCTTGGGGTGGTTGGCGCGCGCATAACGTTTTCTTGCCCTGTGGGACATGTTACTGATAGGAGCGCCGCCATCGATGGTGTTGATGTGACGCATGGGCTCGATGTTGGCGACAACTGGTGGTGGCTTTCGCACCTTGAACTGTTCTAGCTTGCCATCCCAATACAGGGTTTTGATTGCTGTTTTGAGAGCATTGCAACTGTTGGTGTTGTGACCGCTGTCCTCGTGGTATTTGCACCATTTGCTGGTGTTCCTCGGTTTTCCCACCCTCGGGTATTTTCTTGGGGGTGGTGGTGGGACCTGATCCTTGCACTGGTCATATATCTCCTCATATGAGGCCGTAAAGACTGTGAACACTGCGTACCGCTGGGAGGACTCCGTTTGCTTGTTGCGGTTGTCACTGTGGAAAAGACGATTGGCCTTGTTTTGGTACTGGTGATCTTTTTGCCTCTTGCTCTGGTAGTTGCCTTGCTGTCAGTCTCTCTTTTTGTCATTTGAGGGTGTGGCGGGAGATTTATTAGCGGTTTCCTGCTGGCTGGAGGAAGGCTGAGTTGTCTTTGCGGGCGTGTGTGGAGGTGGCCGTACTTCTCCATATGTGATGTATTCAGCCTGTGCGTGGAGGACGACCTTGCTCATGACATGATCATACGCGGCGTTTGGGTAATTGTAGTTGAGATGATAGAGGAATGGTCCCTTCAAGAATGCCTGCTTGAAGGCTGCCAATCCCATCGTCTTGTCAAGGTCGCGGCATCGAGATGCCGCTACTCTCCACCTAGTGACAAATGCCTTCAATGTTTCCTCTGCACCATGCTTGACGTTGAACAGCTGGCTTGTGCTGTGATGCCTTGCGACCAAAAGGATAAACCATGAGAGGAAAGAGTTTGATAGTGCATGGAATGAGTTGATGGATCTCGGTGGGCACTCGAAGAACCAGCTCATTACCTCACAATCCAGCGTCTAGCTGAATAAGTGGCAGAGGGTGGGGTCATTGAATCCCTTGTTGTTAGTGACCTTCTTGAAGGTGTCCATATGGACGAAAGGATCAGTAAGGCCGCTGTATTGTGCCATTTTTGGCGTTTTTGGGTGGGCCGGTCAGACGGCCTGTAGGATTCTGGCGGTGAATGGTCATGGCCTTGATGCAAAGAGTGGGTTTTGGCCCTGTGTTGGTGCGCCTGTCTCAGCTGTTGCATTATTTCCAGGATTTGGGTGGTTGCGTCGCCAGCGGGTCCTGACTGGAGGTTCCGCTGCGCTAACTCTAGCCTAGGGGCCGGTGGTGTGATGCCATGGAAATTCGTATTTACTTTCCGAGGATTTTCCGGAATCTAATTAGTGGTTATTGGATGATTTCGTGGCTCGTGGATGGAGCGGAAGTGTTTCGGGCGAATAATTATTCAGGAAGCGTCATTTTAGGGAGGGCGCAAGGGTTGACTTTTTATTCATTGGGATCTCTGAAAACTTCCTTCATGAAAGTCGTAGAGCGTGTCGATACGAGTTCGTGGATATGTGGAATGCGGAAATCAGAGTTCGTATGTGGAAGTTATGGTCTGCGGAAGTTTTGGATATTTTTGGAAATCACTATAAATAGAAATTTCCCTTTCAGGGGGAAATTTACTATTTTCATTTGGGTTTCTATTTCCGGAAATCAGAACCACCGTTCTCTCTTTTCTTTGCGTCAAACCCGACCCGAACCCGGAAACCCGATCCGGCTTTTCCGGCGATCTCCGGCGACCTCTAGCGGCGGGACCTGGGCAGACCGACTCACCTCCTTGTTCTGGTTCTCCTGGTGGTGGCCTCTAGCATCGATTCTCAGTCACAGTGGTGCAGCAACAGGGCGAACTCGAGTGCAGTCGGACCCGATCGGAAATCCTAGTTCCGACGACGTCACGGCTTCAAGTTTTCTGGGTTGAGTTCGTAGAAGCCTCCCTGATCGATCTGTGGTGTTTGTTTTGATCGATTTACATTGCAATCGGATCAACTCAAGGTGAACAGTTCAAGGTGGCTTGTGGCGGCGATAGGCAGCGATCTAGGCTGTGTTGGCTCGAACCCCAGGTATTAAAGTTGATCTATTTGGTGTTCTTGACATTTTGGACGGTTGGATTAATCTAGTTTTGAGTTTTGGCCGGTGGTGGTTGTGCCACTGACTGTGGCGGTGTTTTGGCGGCCTTCCGGCCATGTAATGGATAGTTTCTGGTATTATATATCATCTACTCGTCGATACGAGCGTTTCGATATATACTACGTAATTTTCGGAGATCGTATGCATATGTTGTGATTTTTACGGTTTCAGACCGTTCGATGATTCGATCCGTGAGGATTTGAGCGTTCGATCGACTTGTGGTTTTGTCACATCGATCGTAAAAGCATTCTGGAGACTTTGGGTGGTCTCGGATGAGGTTTCGCCTCGATTGGCGTTACTTTCAGGGTTGTTGTTCGATTAGGGGATTCGAACTCTAATCACTTGGTGATTAGGTGTTTATCAAGGTGATTTGGAGGATTTGTTGGTGTGAGTGTTAGTTCGGTTCTGTATAGAAGGCGCAGCGGGAATTTCGAGGTGAGTAATCTTACAATGTTCATTTACGAACGAAGTTACCTTTATTGTTTTTAGAGTTATTTAGTTAACTGCAAACTTTAGTTGGTATTAGTGGCATTCCTAAGTGAATGACCACGTATATATATATTTACGTGAAATATGTATATTCTTATGTGTTGATGAGTGATTATATATGCAATAGGGATTGATGGGTTTCATTATATTGTTTTGGGGCTTGACTTTTCGGGAAACATTGTTTTAAGAATTGGGAATTTCTATTGTTTGAAGCGTGTCAAGATTTGGTGTGAGTTGCTTAATGTTTTGATCTAACGACCGGGGGTCTGAAGATCTGAGAGTCACAAGTGGTGATTTCTCCTTTTGATTTGATTTAACATTTTGGGTCCAGTGCGACTTGCTTAATGTTTTGATTTGATGACCGGGGAGGTCTGATGATCGGAGGTCACGGGGTGACATCTCCTTTTGAGAGTTGAGTAACTTTTGGTCCTGAGTGACCGCTTTGAAATGTTTTGATCTGATGACCGGGGAGCTCTGAGGATTCGGGGTTGCTGGGAGTGACCTCAGGCATATATATCGGGACTTCACGCCTTTGGCTGGGTTGGTGGATACAATCAATTAGAGCTCTAGTCTGTTGCCATTATACATCATGGGGGGTAGCGGGGAGCTATCTTATGCTCATGAGTACGTTTTTTTTTTAAGGGAGTTTCGGGGATTCTTTCTTTTAAATGTTCGAGGAGGACTTGTGTATCATATTTAATTGTCAGAGTTTTAATTTATATGATTTTGTCACGGGGTGGCTTTTGTTGATTTGAGAATGTGTTTTAAAAGGGAGTTTCGGGGATTCTTTCTTTTAAATGTCCAGAGAGGAATTGTGTATCATATTTAATTGTCAGAGTTTCAATTCATATGATTTTGTCACGGTGTGACCTTTGTTGTGATTTGCGGAAAATGCATATTGAATTGTCAGAGTTTCAATTAGTATGATTTTTGTCACAGGGTGATTGTGTTGTGTTCTTTTGGGAAAAGAATGGGTTGTTTTGGGAAAACAGGGTGTGTGTTCATTTTTCACGAGTTGATGGGTTTCCTCGTTGGGTGAGTTGTGTGTGTGTTTTGAGTTACTCATACGAGCTTGCAAAAGCTTACCGGGTTTGTTGTGTGGCAACCCGGTGCACAATTCAAAGGTGTAGGGGTTAATCCTGTAGGTCAGGATAATCGTGGCTGATGCTAAGGTAACGCCTTTGCAGTTTTACGGTAGGAAGCCATTTTTGTGACTTTACCGTTATTAAGACTTCAGCTTGTAGTAAGCTCTGAGGAGCATTTACTTATTATTTTGTTGTGACAATTTACCTCCCAAGTGTAATCACCTAGAAACAAAGTAGAGGCTTGACCTCCCAAGTGTTCCACCTAGAACAGATGGAGAGGATTTTGACAGTGGTGGAGGTGGGGATTCAAGTCGGAGGGGAGTCGTTAATCAGTACCATCAAGATTGCAATACTGCCCATAGCAAAAGTTTTTACAGTATGTTCTTTGGGTCTTCTTATTGCTTCACTGGCACATGGAAGGAAGCTCTTGAATGGGGTAAGGCAAAATTACACTTCTGTTTTGTGTTTAAAATTGTATTATGGTATTATGGTGTGCCAAAGGTTGCTTACCTATTTGTTTCTTGCAGCTTGTTTTCTCGCTTTTGCTTCCATGTTTGATATTCTCTCAACTCGAACAAGAAATCATTTGGGAGAAAATTCTCGAGTGGTAAGAGCTATTTCTGCTAGTCCATGATTCCAATATCATTTTTCTATTTACCTCATCTTTGAAGTCGCAGTAACTTTCTTTGTATATACGATGTGAATATCTTTTGTTTCCTTACTTGAGCAATTCGAAGTCATAGAGTTCTTTTATTGCTTTTCAGATTTTGAAACTTGGTTAGAAGTTTTAGTAATGGTATCTAGTTTGACAAGAACTATCTTACTTTTTGCCACTATATATTTCTGATCTGCGTACTTGTGAATCCCTACACTTGTTGGAAGGATGATCATAAACTTTGAGGACTATTTAAGTGCCTTAAAACTTTCTTTGGATTGTTCTTACTTTGACTATATGTGTTGAGCAAGTTATGTTTTTTAATTATGAGCTGTAGCAACTGAGAGATATGCTCTGACACCTAATCCTGTGTTATATATATTTTCTTTGTCAAGGCTGGAATCATTTCTCATGTCCTAGACTTTTAGTTACTTTTTCATATTTGAAACTTATTTGGAGACTTGTAGGGGTGGTATTACAAATGGTATTTGAAATGACAAAAACTATTTTATTTTCCGCTACTCTGTTTCTGAACTGTGATTTGCTAATGGCTGTCTCTACACTTGCCAGGATGACGATCGTTAATTTTCGACATCAGTAATGTATCTTATAGCTTACATGTGAGTGTTACTGGTAGTTTAAATTTGTGCTTTGAATATGTCTTGTTTCTCAATAAAAATTTTGAATATTGAGCTATAGTGTAATGTAAAGGTCACTTTACTGGGATACACCTGATTCTGCATTATATTTCGTCGCATACAAATAAATATATGAATCTGGATTTTGATAATAATTTCAAAGTAGCCTCTTTAGATTTTCATATTGATCATTGCATATTAAGTTCTTATTTTGCTATAACTCTTGAGAAGAAGTGCAACATAAGGAGGCTTGTACTAGGAAATTATTGTGATGGATTGATTTTATTATATTATCATGACGATACTACATGCTTGGACTGTGATTGTACAATTTGTATCAAGTTTTCAGAATTTAACGGTGTGCATCGATCTGGAAGAGTAGTAAGTGTGACTGGTTATTCTATCTATGCAAGATATTGCCAGGTTATCTACAGCAAGTTGGATCTACCTGTTGTTTCCCATGTGAATTTTAGTTGTGGTACAGTTGAAGTTTGTTTACATGATTAAGAACGTGTATAAATGTCTTCGACTCACATTATCATGTAACTAAGGCTATTATGTTTTCTGTGCTGTAGGAAACACCTGCTATTAGTCAAGTCCTATTATGACAAAAGAATAATTGGATGCCCTGGTGTTGAAGGAGGTAAAACTCCTCCAGCTGCATCTTTTTCTTCCCTGCTGAACTTACATCATTCCGCATTTGCAGCTACCTATAATTTTTGGATATATATGTCTGCTGAGGATGAGCACGATGCTATGTGGTTTTGGCTGGACAAAGGCAAGTCACATGAACGCCCTATCTATGTTATCGTTTGAGTATCTCTTTTATTTTTTACTTTATATTATGGGGGTTAGTTATTGCTGGCAATGCTTCTATCATAATGCTATCTATGTGTGTGTGTGTCTCATATTGGTTAGTACAAACCTGCTTGGGTACTTCTCATATTGGTCTCATATTTTTAACAGTGCGTAAGGGGTTCTGTTGTTCTCTTGGACAATGATGGTGCAGCTACATTAGTGCTAGCGAGTGGGAAGAAGACACTTGAATGCAATAGTGCCAGCATGTGTACTTTTTGGAATAATGATATTGTATCAGCTTTTGCTATCTTTCATTGTAATTAGCTAGGATGCAGCAGCCATCAAGCTAGCTAGAATGTCTTCTTTTTGGTTTTATGGTATGGATGGATACATGAATGCTACCTCTTTTGGTACATTAGATGGTTGAATTAGGATACATGAATGCTACCTCTTTTGGTACATTAGATGGTTGGATTAGAGTATTTCAATGCCTAAATCTTATATTGTGCATTATTTCTGTGCAAATATTTCAGGTAAAGAACCAAAAATAATCAAATAACAATCAATTATATTACGTAGTATGAATACGCATATATCGTATCACACAACAAATCAATTTTAATCACATAACGGTACCTGTAAAATTTTGTTGTCTCATTAATACTCACACAACAGAACAAATAGATATCAGTTGTCTAATGTTAAATCACACAACGGTCCCTATAAAATTTTGTTGTCTCATTATTACTCACACAACAGAACAAATAGGTATCAGTTGCCCTTTGATAAATCACACAACGGTCCTTATAAAATTTTGTTGTCTCATTAGTACTCACACAACAGGTTCCATATTTTTCTGTTGTATGATAAGTTAACCAACAACAGTATAGTATTACTTTCGTTGTCTGAGTGTCATTTATCTGTTGTGTGAGAAGTTAACCAACAACGGTCCCTACTTACTTCTGTTGTCTGACCACATCGACACAACAATTGAATGCGCCGCATCCAATTTCTGGCATTGGCATGCGCAAAATTGGTGCAACGGTTTTAAGCAGTGCGTTGTGTGAGTGTGCTCATCACACAACATCGAGATAGACGACAGACATGGTCCACATCACACAACAGATTTCCACCGTTGTGTGATGCAGTTTTTGTAGTAGTGTGGAAGCTCAGTTAAGTTAAAAACTGTTAGCAGAGTTAACCAAAGGTCTTCATTCAGTAACAGTCGATTAGTGTCTCCCTCAGTTCCATTTCCTATGTTTGACCATATTTTTAACACATGAGTTCTACAATTTCGTCTTGATATCAGCCATTGAAAAGCCAACATTTCTTTCTTTTTTGATGACAAAGCCAACATTTCTTTGCTTTCTCATATAACTATGTTTCAATTTAGCCATCATTTGAACTCTCTTCATATAATTCTTAATGGGATTTGTTTATAGTTTCTTGAGTTAATTACATATAAGTGCATCTTTGAATGTTTTTTAGCCATAACGCCACCAACTAGTTTTTTCCCTCATAAGGCCACTCGATTAAAAATGGTGTTATATTTTGGATATAAAAGCCAACATATTTATAGAAATGCCACTAGAGTAAAAAGTCAACAATCACTCTCTCTCCTCTCCGGCGAGGTCTCCGGTCAACTTCGGCGGGTCTCCGGCCAACCCCAACGAGTCTCCAACCAACCTCCGGCGGGTCTCCGGCGAACCTCCGACGGTCTCTGGCTAACTTCAGGAGAATTCCGGCAACCACAAAAGCTACTGTCACCAGCAACAAAAATTACTGTCGCTAGCAAAAAAAGCTACTTTAGTGAGATTTCCGGCAACCTCTGGCGAGGTCACAAAAGCTACTGTCACCAGCAACAAAAGCTACTCTGATGAAATTTTCGGCGATCTTATGTGAGGTCACAAAAGCTACTGTTACTAACACTAAAAGCTACTCCCACCAACAACAAATATTACTATCACCAGCAACAAAAGCTACTCTGATGAGTTCTCCGACGAGGTCACAAAAACTACTGTCATCTGCAACAAAAGTTACTCTCACCAACAACAAAAACTACTGTCACCAGAAACAAAAACTACTGTCACCAGCAACAAAAACTACTCTCACCAATATCAAAAAAGCTACTTTTACCAACACTAAAAGCTACTTTAACCATCACTAAAAGCTACTCACAGCAACACCAAAAACTAGTTCCACGCAAAACAAAATCTATTCGCAAGATTGAAAAAACTACTACCAGAGACTAACAAAGCTACTATCACCGACTGAAAAAGCTATTACCAACCAACACAAAAGCTACTATGAAACATTAAAACAACTATAAATTTACAATGTCGAAGGCTTGCAATGCTCAACCTTGCATGTATTGCACATATCATAATCCATCAACATAACTTGTATCCATGAGCATCACTCACTAGAGTAAGCCGTAACATCCATAGGGGAATTACCAAATTGTAATACAAAAACTATATCCATGAGCCTTCTTTTGCTCTATGCATGACTTGCAGAACTCCAGAACCCTCTTCTGCTCCACGTCACGGCACGCAACACTAAAGGGAACAGTAGACAAGTGCAATGCCTCCTTCACTATCCTCATTTGCTCCTTATCTACAAATTCAACACAATTTGCTAATTCAAAAACAAAATAAACACATTTTCTCCCAAAACTTAATCTGACTTTGCTTGAACAAGGCTTGCCTCTGGGATTCCAGTTTGGCTTAACAATAACCGGTGGTTTGCAATAGGCTTGAGGCTTTTTCTGACTGAAATACTCCATAACCACTTAGACATTATCATGGTCTTCGAATGCATCATAAAATTGTACTAGATTGCTATGCTCGGTCAAAGCTTTCAATATCTTGACTTCCCTTCTCACATCCTCGATGGCAATTGCAGTAGTCATCTGACAAGAAAATCATTCATCACAATTAGCAAATAAGATAGTAACTATCAAAAGCATCTCTATCCTAATGATTATAGTATAACAGAACCAATTCAAATAATGCATTAAACAGAGAAAAGAGTTTTCAATTCTATCATAGTCTAGACTTCCAATCAACGTGTTGATAGGATCCCCAAATTTAATTATAATTATCCAACATTCTCACTCTATGCGTATCAAACAAATTGGAGAGAAAACCCTAATATGCAACATAGCTCGAGACGAAAATTTAACTGAGATTCACAAAATTCCAAAATACAAATAACATCAAACTCGCCCAATATCAAATTCAAATGAACATGTATACACTACAACAAATCTGGGTATAAGCAACGGGTTGTAATACAAGGAGTTAAAATTCCCTGCATTTGATAGTATTATCCAAAAAATATTGCAAGTCCTTGCGTTTGACTCTTATCATTTGCAAAGAATGTAAGAAGTCCTTGTATTTAACTTTTTGAAATCCAGAAAGTGATAAAGTCGTTGTATATAATTTCTTAATCGTTGCATTGAAAATCTAAATGCAAGGACTTCAAGTGAATTCCTTGCCCGACCCCTTACAATTATTGACTCCGCTCTCGGTGAGGTGAGTCCATCACTTGGCTATTGGAGGA
>LYNE01005520.1:5584-15887 GCA_001662545.1 Rosa x damascena
TGCAGCTTACGAATGTGGTCACTACGTACTCTATGAGGATCTAGATATGGAATATAATGAAGGTTCTTGTGGACTTCATTTACCCAAATCAAGTAGCTTTTGACCACGGAGAGCATTTGCAATGAGGGTGAAACACTCACTAAAGTGACTACTTGATTGGGAAGGGATATGATGAACTATGCCCCTGCGTTTTCATGACAAGTTTTGGATTTGCAATTGTCGCGGTTTATGTTGATAAACATGATTGGAACCCTTGAGAGTTAAGGGAAACCGCTGAACACCTGAAATCCAAGTTTGAGATGAAGGACCTTGGGAGAACACGGTTTTGTCTAGATTTAGAACTTGTAACCATGTTAATAAATGCTTTGCATTTTGATAAATTCAAAGATGCACTCCCATGGTCATCCGTAGTTTTGGCCCTAAGAGGTATCCATTTCGTCCCAGGGATGATGACGAAAACGTGTTAATAGCAAAAGCGTTTACCTGTGTACAATAGGCGCATTATTGTACTTAGCACAATACAAGACCGGACACCTCAATTATTATGAACTTGTTGGCTAGATATAGCCCCGCACCAACGCAACACCATTAGATTGGTATAAAGACAATATTTCGATATTTGAGAGGTACGATTAATATGGGCTTGTTCTATCCCTACAGAGAGAAAAGAAATGACTGAAGTGTGGGATCGGACCCCACAAGGCAAAATGTCACCTTCCGTGCTCCTCCTCCCCTCCATCAAAATGACAACAAGCACTTCTAAATATTGAAGTGAACCAAATCCGATCAGAGTATAATGTAGCAGACTTATTTACTAAGTCGTTACCAAAATCCACCTTCGAGAAACAAGTGAAGAGCATCGGATTGAGAAAGTTATCCGAACTCCCATGATTGTAGCAATCAGGGGGAGGCATGATGTTTACATGTTCGATCTCGAAGAGTGAAGGACGTGTTGTGCTCTTTTTGTCCTTCAACCAGGGTTATTTTGTCCCACAAGGTTTTTGTTACCTGGCAAGGTTTTTAACGAGGTAACAATCAAAGCTTCATCACCAAGTTTGAGTGGCACAAGGGGGAGTGTTGAAGGATGTCGACATAATGTGTGCCTCTACAAACTAGGGTTTAGAGTTGTAATAGGAAAGTGTTCTAGGTATTCAATTGTATTCGGATTCTATTACCTATTGTGTACCTTGTGACTCCTTATATAAAGGGCTCCTATTATCAATAATAAACACAATTCTCTCATCAATCTCTCTGCATTCCAATTTACTTCAACATTTTTATTTTTTTTGCTTTCTTTCTTTCTTGTTTTTCTTTTTCGACGTCTTCTTCCCTCTGATTTGTCCCCTCTGATTGGAAGCCATGGCTGCAAATCAGATCTCACCTTCTCTCTTAACCACCCAACCCTTTCCAAGCACTACCTGACTACAACCACATTGAACTCAGCTAGATCGATATGGCTACCTTGCAAAAATTCAAGCTCCTCGCCATTTAATGCCTTGTCGTCGCCTGAAGCCCCACGCGCAGCCCATCTGCCAGCCTCGTCATCCACCTATACCGCCGTAAAACCCTTAAATTGTTCCTCCCCTTCCCCGACCGCCGCCGATTTTCTTGCCGCAGTACATAGTCCGATGCTCCCACTAAGTACTGATATTACAGTTGTAAATAACCAAAGGCAGGTTATTTTTTGGACAAATTGATTAGAAGCTGGAATCAGTGAAATGATCATTGCCCCATTGTTAGATAAATCATATACAGATAGATATAGTTATACACAGACACGCAGTCGCGGAAAAATCAATTTTGGGTTTTCTCCCATCATCACCAGCCTTTACCTTTTCGCCACTGTTGAGAGAGAGAGAGAATTACAGAGAGAGAAAGAGAGAGACTCTCAGTCTCCTTCACTTTTGCAGATTTTGATTCAATTACAAAGACACAGACTATTTTTGAAATTCATGAACTTATGCTGTGATGTTAGTTGCGTTGAGGAAGCCGAGTGCCACGACTATGTGGGCCGCCTCCATCATATCTCTGGCAAGCTGCACAAGAAGGTCTGGATTGCCGTCGACCATATTCTCTCTCTCTCTCTCTCTCTCTCTCTTTGATCCCTCTGGCTAAAATCTCAGGTAAATTCCAAGTCTCAGATCTGGAGGCCAAGAGTCATGAAACCGTTTACATCGCAGAGGCTTGCAATAAATTCAGAGAAGCAAAGCCGTCGAGCAAGTTGTGCTTGGAGAATTCCGACGAGATGGAGTCCCCGGTGGTGTCTGTCCGTTAGAGAATTGGATTCAAGTTTTGCTTTAGGTTTTGCGTTTTGCTAGGAAATGTCATCATCCCATCTAATTGCATTTTGCAGATGAAAAAGGAAATGGAAATGGAGAAGAAAAACTGAAGGTACGACGGGACAAGTGAAGAACTAAAGGAAGTGGGAAAGGTCATTTTTACCCTTATTTTATGCCTCACGTGCTGGGCACGTGGTCATAGTTGACGGTTCTGTGACGGATATCAACCGCAGGTACGATGTTGATACGAAAAAATGAGTTCAGGTATCACATTGATAACTTTGAAAGTTCAGGTATCATTTCAAATGTCCTCGAAGAGTTCAGACATTGTTGACGTATATACTTTTGAGATTAAATTAGTCTTTTAACCTCATTAAGTGCCTCACGTGCGGGGTGCGTGGTCATAATTAATGGTTCTGTGATGGAAATCGACCGCAGGTACGACATTGATACCAAAAAATGAGTCTAGGTATCACATTAATAACTTTAAAAGTTCAGGTATCATTTCAAAAGTCCTCGAAGAGTTCAGACACTGTTGAAATAAAAAAAACCCTTAATTTCTACACAACGTGTCATATTTTAATGAGATGGTGATATCATCGCAATTAGTTTTGTGGTGAGCAAATTTGAATCGCATGACACGCAGAGTAACTGAAGAGAATTTACTTTTTTCCTGGTTTGTTTTTTCTTCTTCTATTCAGCGAAAATCATGAAACTTCTCATCATTGAAAACGTCCTTACCTTTCTCATGTCAAGCACAAGGGAAGGCAACCTCCGTTTCAGCTCGGGACAAAGAGAGGTTTCTAAAAATTCTGCAAGAAAGTAGAGGAGCGCTCTCCAATTAAGGGGTCTCCAACTCTCCATCTTCAACTATGTCATGCCAAGATTGAGATTCAATTCTGACAGAGTTAGGGGATCCCACTTTTTGATGGGTAGATTTGGTCTGAGATCCAAATATTGGGTTTAGATGACAATCATGAGATCTTGTTATCAACTTACCTTTAAGATTCTTTATCGAAAAAACTTACCTTTAAGATTCTTTATGACATATAGCTCATGTCCCAAATTGACCATCACAAAAATAATCTGGGAGGTACTTGACACTCAACCAAAACAACAAATTATAAGAAGCATCTTCTGGCCAAGAGTTACTGAAAGAAACTAAACTAAATAAAGGATTAATTTCAGTTTTGTACCCTGTGGTTTGGGGGTAACATCATGTCAGTCCCTGCTTTTTCAATTTGATCAGCAACACCCCTGTGCTTTCAATTTCAATCAGCCGTGCCCAAATTTTACTTTGTCAATCCAGTCAAAGTTAACGTTCAAATTGGACGGAAGAGCAAAATTTGGGCACAGCTGATTGAAATTGAAAGCACAGGGGTGTTGTTGATCAAATTGAAAGAGCAGGGGCTGACATGATGTTACCCCCAAACCACAAGGTACTAAACTGAAATTTATCCCTAAATAAAATACTGCAAATCAATTCCTCAAGAAAGACCTAGCTAGCTGATGCAGGAAGTGTGAACGCGATAGTAAGATGCTCCGTCAAGCGTCGAAAACCATATGAGATGAGCTATAATCCACTAGCAATTACGAGCACAGCCGTAAGAAAGATAGAGAAACTTCTCTAATATTTGGATTTTTATTGATAACTTGAATGAAAATTACAATCTAAGAGGTGCCTTATATAGGATACATAGCATAAACCTAATGCAACTAGAAAACATAAAGAACAAATTATTGTAGACTAAAACTAGGAAACCTAATTAAACCTGATTAAATAAAAATCGGAAATAAAATCCTAAATACTAAAGAATATTACGATTGGAATCCCAATCAATATTTTGCTCGAAAATCTTGATATATCCAAACGAGTAATTTATGATTGATTCCATCATTAAGAAGCCTATTTGAATACCAATTTTCAATATTCAAATTCTTCTTAATGTGAAGACGCTTCTTTCTTTTCGAGATTTTTTGTTGAAATTGGCTAAAATCTCGTCCTACATCAGTCCCCTCCACTTGAAAAGAACTCGACCTCGAGTTCCTCTTGTATGCAGCTTGATCATTAGTAGGAATAAAACATGATAAGCCATCAACTTCAATATTCTCGAAATTAAAAGGTATCACCATGAATCCAATACTGTAGACAAGTTTAGAATAGGCATCTTGAAACTTAAGCTCCTCCACTTGAAAAGGAATGTCCATTGACTTCTCTTTGGGTTGGTCTTGAACACTATTAAGCATGCATGACATGGATATCGATGTGATGAATGAATCAGCTTCCTTGTCTTCAATAAGTTTCTCTTCAATCTTCAAAGTGGCTTCTTCATGTTTCTTTTCACACATCTCAGGATGGTCATTCTTGATGTTTTTCCTTCTAGGCTTGATTTAAATTTTGTACACTTCCCACCTGAATAAATATGTGTTGTCCTTGCAATAACCACCTTTGATGCTTTCATGCCATGGTCTTCCAAAAAGCACATTAGTGTCGTCCATGTAAATCACATAACAAGTAATCTCTTCTTTATAAAATTTTCTCATAGAGACAGGAACTTTACAAACCTCTATTACTTGCACATATTCATCCTCTCCAAATGGAATCCAGTATGGATCACTCAGCTTCACTGTCGGTAATTGAAAATAATCCACAACTTTGTTTGCTACAAAGTTCTCTCGTGGACCACTGTCAATTATTACAAAGCATACCTTGTCTTTGATGATACATGTAGTTCAGAAGTTGTCGTAATCCGGTGTTGTGAATATCCAATGTTCCATGTTTCTTCTTTTTTTCTCTCTGTTTTTTTTTTTTGGATTGATGAGGTTATCCTAGGGCGAATCTCTTGGCATATTCCTCTTCAATGAAACTTTCTTTGATAGATATTCTACGACTAGCGTCATTGAGGTTGGTGGTAGTGAACTTCTCCCTTCGATCGTCGTCTGCTAAAAAGTGGGCGATACCCGCTCTGATACTAAATGATGCGGGAAGCGTGAACGCGATAGTAAGAGGCTCCATCAAGCGTTGAAAACTATATGAGATGAGCTAGAATCCACTAGCAATTATGGGCACAGCCGTAAGAAAGATAGAGAAACTTCTCTAATATTTGGATTTTTATTGATAACTTGAATGAAAATTACAATCTAAGAGGTGCCTTATATAGGACACATAGCATAAATCTAATGCAACTAGAAAACATAAAGAACAATTTATTTTAGACTAAAACTAGGAAACCTAATTAAACCTAATTAAATAAAAATTGGAAATAAAATTCTAGATACTAAAGAATATTACGTTTGGAATCCCAATCAAGATTTTGCTTGAAAATCCTAATATATCCAAAAGAGTAATTTATGATTGATTCATATTTGAATACCAATTTTCAATATTCAAATTATTCTTCTTAATGTGAAGACACTTCTTTCTTTTCGAGATTTTTTGTTGAAATTGGCTAAAATCTCGTCCTACATCATTAGCTGCTGGCTGAAATTGTTATTTGGACCTAGTTAGTGAGCAATGGCCACCCAATGTGGGAGGAAACTACAGCACTATTGTTTGGATAAGTCCTAAATTAAGGGAAATACTCATGATCGAACAAAGTAAATTATTGATCAACATAACAGCGTAACTGGAATATATTTCGCCAACCTTTTTTTTTTGAATCAAGGGAATAACTTTATAGATAGAAACTCAATAGAGCTAGCTTACAATAAAATTGTAACACATCCAGATGACAATTGTGGAGTGTTGTTACATTTCGAGAAATTGATATTAGCCTAAAGCCAGAGCGGCCATTACATACCCTTCCTCTACCATCTACAGACAGAATAAGAAGATGTGGTAGTACTCACTGTGGTACATAGAGATAGGTCCACTTATTCAACATTTCATACTCCGCCATTACTGAATAGTTTGAATCCTCTCTCAGTACTACTCCAGAAGATTCAATAGTACCACTTATGTCAATGGAAACATATTTTGTTGGATCAAGATCTTTGGGATCCCAAATGCGGAACCCTAGGAGATTAGAACTCATCAATTTGGCCCACAAGAGAGCCCAACTCCAGTCCAGATCCACTAGTGGAGCCCACATCTAATACCTTAACCATTTCCTAGTCCAGACTTGAGCCCAAAACCAATTAAGGATTGCTTTGGCCCAAACAGAATCAGACCCCCAACTCAACATGGGCCTCAGCGTCCCACCCAAGCTAGGCACACAACCCAGTTTGGTGTCGCCACCGTCACCTGTGTGCCACGCCGCGCCGGCAAATCGGGGCTGCAGGAATCCTACTGGTCTAGTACGGAAGGCGAATTGCATCGCTCTCTCAAGTTGGAGTCGGCCCTTCACTGCGTATGAAAGCCAGATTGCCGCCACCTTGTTCTTGGAACAGAACCGATCCTTTGTCTCATCCACCAACCAACAAAAGCCAATCTCCTTCAACCCTACATGCCCGTTGTCAGGCTCTTTCAACCGTCCTATGCGTGGTCGGATCAGACCCGGATCAGCAGGGCAGTCCATCATCGCAAGCATGTAATGGAAAGCTGTACCACCCATCGATACCTCCCAACACCGAGAGAGCCCATGCAAGCAATCGCTTGAGCTTTCACCAAGTCGGAGTACAAATCTGCAGTCCCCCCTTTGTATTGCACAATACCTATTATCGGATGTAAAGTAGTTGCGTTCTTTGGAGATCGGCACATGGGCTCCGCCCGTATAGGCCGGTTCTCAATGCCATTTGGGCAGCGTACCTTCTTCCCCTCTCTAGGCGAAAAGGCAAAGCAGCTTAGTTGTTCGGTTGGCACAAGGGAGCGCCATTGAAAGCCTAGCAAGTGGCGGCTAGGGCAGAGCATTTTTTTGAGACTTACATTCGTTTGATAGCGTAGAGGTTCGCCAACCTTGGTTCTACTATAAACAATAAAATTATAAAATTAAAAACCTAATATAAAATCAAATCCATTAAAAAACAGAGAAAAACGATTAAAGGCATTATCAATTAACCAGGATGGCTTACTTCAAAGAACAAGAGAAAGCTGGAGAAATAACAAAATGGTACTTTGTAATGCTTTACGATATAACAGTATTTTGACACCATAAGATCTCAAAGGTGTAGACATGCATTCTGTTGAATCTGTCCAGTATAATAACATCCTAATTGGCATAAAAGGTCTAGGAGATTTCATTTATGAGTCTGTAATCGGATTGAGGATATGTCCAATGAACAGCACTAATCCAGTTGTTTCTTCTCTGATAAGAAAAAGGAAGGGATGATCTGCCACAGCTTCTACCCTCTTCTCCTGACTCCAAGCGAAAGCAGTGAAACCCCTTTGATGAGCAACTGTAATAGCAGCAGCTTCTGTACCGTCCTCATTAACATCAATGAATGATTCATGTTGTATGTGGGAAATAGATAGGTCATTACCCATATATAGGCGAGTCTACCATCTTTGTCAAACCTCCAGGAACAAAAAGCAACTTCAATAATCCTGAAGTTTTCAGAACCTTGGAAGCTTCAAATCTAAAAGAAAACTTAGACTTTGGCATTAAAAAGGCACCAACTTTAACCGTTTCGTGGGGAAGATGGCGATCTAAGAACCTAGACTCAGAAGAAAATTTCTCACTAAAGCTGGCAATCCATCTGTTTCATTTGGAAGAAACACATACATGGAGAAACACTTTTCACGATCTTGACCTTGTTTATTAGGGACTTAATTTCATGACATTGAAACTGTCAAAAACACTTGTATACCACCTTCCCCAACTTGTTATCCACTTTGTCATGAAAGGAGTCTTAATTGAGTTCCCATTGAGAGGTGGAAATCATACTCTTTTGTTCCTAACGCATCAAAGCTGTCCTTCCAATCTCCTTTGAAGTATAATGCATTTGTGAGAATGAGTCTCGTTAGGCTGTCAACTGAGCCAGAAGCAAGAATATCTTTGATGCGACCATTAGTCTCCTTCTCAGCCCATGAGTTCACTTTAGATTCGAAACAAGTTCATGCTACAATTTATGTCACTTAGGACATTATTAGATAAAATAATTGTGGATAGATGACACGCGCAAAATGTAAATCTTAGTTTAGGATGACTTTAGACCAAAAGTTATAGACAGATAACACACGAGCTCACAATGTAAAACTCAATTGTTACAATTCATTTCCTGTGAATGTGGAATAACTCAACTATTTTCCAAGTGCATGTCCACAATAATAAGGACTAGGTATTTGCTGAACAGAGAATCAATTTGACTCATTGGCTTCTTCCTCACCTAAAATTCTATCTCATACAAATAAATATGTTTGCCTTCAAAAATATTTTGAGACCAAATCCATAAAGTCACTCAGGTCGAAGATAAAAATCAAATCCAAACTCTACAGTTAGGCATTCGAGCTACATACTAATCAAGACTAAATAGATAAGTAATGATTAAGACTTCAGCATGTTAAAAAAAGATAATGATTGAGATCTAATCGAGTAAAAAATAAATAGCTCATTTCTTAGCCATTTCTACTGCTGCCAGCACCCTAGTTCATCTTAGGCCACATCGGATTGCAGAGGTTTTCAAGTTTTCTCATCTCATTTTCATGATCTTCACATTCAGCAAGTTGGTTCTCATTCTCATCGAGCCATCGAGTGACCGTTTCAACTGCATCTACAATAATTGTGTCTTGTCTGCTTCGTTCAGATTTGGGATGTTAGAAACTGTGTCCATCATGTTGGATGCATAATCTTTCAATGCAAGCTTAGCCTCCATTGTCTTATTCTCTTTGTCCTCGAACTTGTATTTCTCTGCCTCCATGATCATATTCTCAATTTCTTCCTCGGAAAACTTGCTTTTGTTGTTATTGGTGATTGTAATCTTGCTCTTATTCTGCGTTGACTTTTCCTCAGCAGAGACAACCATAATTCCGTTGGCATCTATCTCAAAGAAAATGGTGACCTAAGATGTTGCCCTTGGAGCAGGACGGATGCCTTTGAGCTCAAATATACCCAACAATGTGTTACCTTTAGCTACTGCGCTTTCACCCTCATACACTTTAAACTTCATCCATACTTGTCCAGCGTGGACATTTGTGACAACTATTTCTTTCTTGGTGGGGATGGTACTGTTTCTTGGGAGGACAACCTTCATTTCTCCATTAAAACACTCTGCACCAAGGGAAAAGAGAGTGACATCCAACAAGAGCAAGTCTTGAACGTTCTCGATATTTCCCTCACCACTCAAAATTACAGCTTGTATAGAGTCACCATAGGCAACTGCTTTATTAGGATTGATCTTTTGCAAAGCTCATTGCCATCAAACAAGTCTTGCAATAGCTATTGTACCTTGGGAATTCCTGTAGATCCACCAACAATAACAACATCATGAACAATGCTCTTATGCATTTTAGCATCTGTTTGTACCCACATTTGCATGGCCACTCGGACGTAGCTAAGGTGCATAGTTATTGAATGATTTCTAATTACAATGAGCCGCTCAACAAGTATTTGGACCGGTAGCCAGAAATGGTGGCCGATGAATAATTGGACACTTTGGTTAGTCCAAGTTGAGTAAGATAATAGTTAGGCTTTTAGTTATCGGCCAGCCCGTAGTCATCAATTCGAAAAAGAGATTTATTATCTAAAAGCCCATCGGCCGATTGTTCAAGTCATTCTAGTCAGTTTCCAACTCGAACTCAACTTGGGAGGATAATAGCTAATCGATAAAGTAAGCTAATAAACGATAAAGATGAGGTGGGATCTAGTATTTCAGTCGAATTGAAGTTCGTTAGCCGATAAGGAGAGTTCAATCCAAGATAGTCTACTTCAAGATTAATTACAGCCATTGATGATGACCTTCAGAGCCGATCAAGATAGAATCCAGCGTCAAGTCAGCTGACGATAAGTATTGGAGCCAAATCAAGATAGAGTCACGGAGCCAAGAGGAGGCTGAATTCCACTCAACTTCACAAAGCCAAGAGATCAGTTCAAGTCACAGAGCAGCTAATATAAATAGAAGCATTGATAGAAAACATCACACACACAACT
>LYNE01005521.1:13637-27010 GCA_001662545.1 Rosa x damascena
CTATTATTTTCTTCAAAATCTACTTGCACTCCCTTCGATACACTCTCAATTTTCTCTCTTCCCTTAACGGAACTCTCACTTTTCTCTCTACCAACAAAACTCCTCCTTTCAGCTTCTACTCTCTTCAACGAACTCACATTTCTCTTACCACCACACAAACTCCTCCTACTCTCCTCTTCTACTCTCTTAGACAAACCCACATTTCTCCGACTACCACTCAAACTCCTCCTACTCTCCTCTTCCACTCTCTTAGACAACGAACCCACATTTCTCCTCCTACCCTCCAGCCCTGCTCTCTTAAACCCATTTCTCTCCCTACCAAAACGCTCCTCACCCACTTCCTCACTCAGCAAGCTGAGCACAGACTCCACATCACTAAAACCATCCGAATCACAAACCTCACTCTCCCCCTCCTCATCAACCACACAACCACATCTCCCCTTTGCTCTCCTCCCACCTCTATTGTAACCACTCCTCTCACTAAGTGAGCAAGACAGCTCATAACAACCCGGACCCGGACCGCATTCCTGAACCCGGTAATAAAACCGGTCCCTGCCACCCAAGATAAACCTTCTAGAAGCTGACCATCGAAACAAGGAGGACTGCCTCAACCCATATAAGTAGTAACAAGGGTTTATGGGCACTCTAGGGGTCGAAAATGCACAACAATCACAACAACATGATGTTGACGCTGATATTAACGATGGAGGAATTGGGTTTCTGTCAAATCTTTCATTCAACAAGTAAGAGTAGTCATTAAAGACAGAGCCTTTGGTTCTAAATGAGTATATACTTGAGCTAATATATGCGTTCTGCATGTCTACAAAGAGCGAGAGACATAAAGGAGAGCCCTTACCTTTGAATTGAGAACTGGGTTTTGCAGAGCTACTGGCAGTAAAGCTTTGAGTGAAGAAAGATGATGTCTTTGGGTAGATCAGATTGGTAAACTGGGAAATGGGAAGCGGAGAGTGGAGCACAAACAAACTGAGCGCTTCAGAATCGGGTCGAGAGTTGAGTGAGTCGGAGCATAAACTCGAACCCAGTTTGTCCTCGAATGATTTGGACTTAGTGCCATGGAAACATGTGGGTTTGGAGTTGGGCTTCCTACTATCCACATTGTCCCCTAGAGAGGTTGTTCCCAAACTTCATATACAAGTTTAGAGAGATCAAAGACTTCGGCCTTAGGGCTGTTGGGCCGACCTTATGAGGCATAATCAAATTTTTATTAGAAAGTACTAGTCATTAATAAACAAAATAAATTGGAAAAATTAAAAGAGAAAAAATTGAGCGCCGGCCTCGATTTTGAAGTAGTAAACTTAACAACCACAATGGACGTTAAAAATCGGTTTGTATGAACTATGAAGTGTGTGTTAAACATAACAAAAATTGCTTGTTACATAATTTGTGCGAAAGTTGGCATTCTCAAAATTTTCGAAGAAATTCAAGCAACGGGGCCAAGAGGAATGTTGTAGTCCCATGAAAAACATTTGCCGGTTGTCTAGTTGTCAGAGCACTGAAAGTATCTCTTTTTAAATTTTATTGGGAAATAGAATTGAAATGGAGAGCAACTTCATGTCGACCTAGTCACTGACATAAGTATAACCTAATAATTTTTATTTCAAAAATAAATAAATTCTTACTGCCACACTTGACTCTTGGGCTCAATCTGTTAGGACTCTCTTACATATTGTCTTGGGCTAATGTGTTGAGCTACCTAAATGGGCTGCATTTCCATCTTGGGCTCAACACTGGGTCGGGTCATGCTGTAAATAGGTGTCTAGGGTTGTTAGTAGACTGAGCTATATAAAACAACCTGCCTTCATTGTAAAAGACATCGATGAATATGAATATTGTTTAGCTTATTTCCTTTCATTTTCTGCAATTTACTTCTTCTATTTCCGTTTATGGATTCTGATCCCAACATTTGTTATCAGAGCCCTTGATCCAATATGGGCAAGGTGTGGTTTGCTCCCGATGATCCCTCCCTCCCACCGCCTTGGAAAGGGGTAATCGATGGTACTACTGGGCGTGTATATTACTGGAACATTGAGACTAACATTACCCAGTATGAGAAGCCTGCTTCATCTTCGCCTCTCTCTGCATCGTCTCTCTAGACCCAGCTTATCCCCCACCTTTTACCACCTCTGATTATACCTTCCATTCCGACTACCCAAACCTCTATCCCAATCATCAAGGACCGACTGCGATTGTTATCAATGGCTACACATTTCCACCACAATTCCCTTACCTCAACCAAAGTCATTTGCCCACCAACCAGCTCATTTACCCACACTTTCAATTTATGGTCGAACCAAAGTTTCCTTCCTTTCAACCACAGTACAACATGAATCCTTCAATTCCAACCTTTCAGTCACCCTCGGTCCCCACCTTTGTGCCCCAACTCCAATTTACATATCCCAAACCTCTATCGTCTCTTCATTCAATGGGCGACTGTGAGCTTCCAGCTCTAATCACGGGTCGGATCCAAACCCTGCCGTCTTTCTCTTCTTCTTCATCTGACCCACAAACCCATCTTGAAGATGCAACAAACCCATCTTATCCGTTGCCAATTTCTGATGTTCCAGAGCAAAAAGAGGTTCTGCACTCCAAGCTCGTCGTCTTCACCCTCATCGATGAGCTCGAGCAGCTTCGCCGGCCCTTCTCCCTCTCCGTCGCCGGGGAGGTCAGCCTAGCTTCACAGGGCCAGAATCGCGATGCAACACGCAAACCCGACGGCGTCGACCTCGCTATCCTAGATGAGAACTTGACCGCCGTTCAGTTGCTCCAGGACTTGATCGACGAGGACACTGTGGACAAGAACAACGAGCCCGCTCCAATCCTAGTGAATGCGCTTGTCGACAACAACGATCCGGACAGTACCACTTATCGCCAGTCTCCGCCTCAAATTGGAGGAGCGTATTGGCGAGCTTGAGTTCAGTGGAGATTCCAGTGTCAGGTATTAAAGCATTAGAGTGTCATCCATTATCAGTTGTTAGAATTGATGAGTGCTTGCCTTCACTTGATTTTGTTCTGATTGTTGAGAAGAATGAGAAGTTTTCAAGTCATAGTCCTGCCATGAATTCTGTGAATTGCTTGGAGAGTGTTCAGCTTACGCAGCATATTCCTTCTGCCACTGGTTTGCACCTGCCCCATGTGTCCCTCTATATGTTATAATTCCAAATGGTTTTGTCAACAATTACCGCCAGTGGGTGGAGGTATTTGCTTCTCCATTTGGTAATTGTCACTGTTTGAGAGCTGTATCTGCTTTGCTGTTGAAGAATGCGGAGCATTGCAACTGTCTTTCCAAATCTACAAATTCGGTTTACTGGCAGATGAGTTTGCCTCGTGCTACTTGGCTTGAGAAAATTCAAAGGAATGCAGACATGGATTTTATGGAAATTGGGAGGCACTTAAAACCAATATGGTTGTTCGAACTTTAGTAGATGCATTTTGGGACATCATGCACGTTGAACATGCATTTCTTTATAAAGTGTAAAGAGCCGGATAAGCAGTGTTTCAGAGATGCACTTTTCAGCCCTAAATTTTCAATGTCATATGTGACTTCGAAATTGTTGACATTTGAGTTATCTGTGTCATTTATGGAAACAGCAATAATGGAATCTTCCCATGCAACCACTGTCCTAAAAATTGATTTTAATTCTCTTTCTAGTAACAATGAGCCTCTGTTTGTTTTGAGTTACAATGAGAAGCCAATTGTTAAAGCTCCTCAAGTGTTCATTCAAATATCAAGGGTGACATGTCCCCTTGTGCATGACTACTTAAGAAGGATTACTGCTTGGGTAACGGACTCGGTGCTGGTTATGAGTACTGATAGGGCCTCGGTCAATTTGCTTCTTAACCATGTTGTGACAGCATTTGTGGAAAATGGTCATAATGCAGAATTTGCGATCACTCAGTTCTACGCATTAGCATCATTTCGTCATGTTATTGGTATTGAACTGTCTCTCATCCTTGAGATGGAAAAGCAAC
Source organism: Rosa x damascena (assembly GCA_001662545.1). NCBI lineage: Eukaryota > Viridiplantae > Streptophyta > Magnoliopsida > Rosales > Rosaceae > Rosa > Rosa x damascena. The sequence continues at coordinate 17,628 of LYNE01005521.1, forward strand.
ATGAGAAAAGGTGCTCTAAGACTCATATGCTTGACTCAATGCAAGGACATTTGATCTTACTAGCACTAGAACCAGTTCATTTGAGAGCTGCAAGCCCATGGGCATCGTGGATTCATTTGCTTGCATTACCTGGTGACAAAAATGGTATCTTCATTGTGTTCACTGGTCAATCTCATGACTTTATCTTGTTGCAGGAAACACTTTATTCACCAACAAATTGCAATCAAATGGTTTCTTTAAGAAATTTCAACTGTGCTGCTCTACCTATTGCTTTATGGTATGCTCAAAATTGCAAGGAAATAGATCATTGCTAACCCACAATATCATAATGATTACATTTGTATTGGGTGCCATTTCTGAGAGTTTAAATAGCCAAATTGAAGCCATCTGTCAACCAAGGAGTACTTTTTGTATTGATGCAGTTATTGATTTTCTCCAAATCAATTCAGTGTTCTCTTCTTCAAGGTACACTTATGGTCCAGTTGTTTCAATGACTACTGTTGTTATCAAATCTTTTGTTCATCTAATTTTCCATGCTTTGTTGCTGTTGATTCATGAACATAAGTGCAGTATTAGCAAGAATACTTCACTTCTTACGTTACCATATTTTGCACTGGGCACCACCTCACATGCCTATGCATCTTTGAGTATGATGTTTGTCAATATGTCGAACCACAAGCAAGCAGCACTTGATGTTATTTTCCCTACGGCTATTTTTAATGTTACTTATGTGTGGCCTTTACATATGCATATGCACCTTGTAGAGAAATAAATGCCACCTCAAATAGTGGAGTTTCCTCGACATTACATGACACAGAAAGAGATAGCCACCTTTTGGATTTGGCTTCCTACACCACTGTTACGTTACGTTTAAAAGTTTGGGTACTTAACTTGCATGGTTTGATTGTGATCAAGGCTCAAATGTTAATTGGTGATGCATTCTTGAAAATAGAGCTCATGTTTGATAATGAATGTCACATCATTCCCACGGGAGCAATTGCTATTAGACTTGTTTGTCATTTTGGTGCAGACTTGCACATTACCAACTCATATTCACACATGGATCACTCTAAAATGTATTGGCTGCACACAAAGGTGATTTTACTAGAAACCACTTATACATGGGCATTTTTCCAAGTTGCTTTTGACTATGGTCTTGTGTTTGTCTTGCAAATTGTCAATGAAGATTTTCAGATGGTCTACTCTACATTATGGTGCCTTCTGCTATTCAACTGTGATATTTCTCATGTTATAGTTTGGCGGAGATATTGGCGACTATATTATATTTCATAATGGGATCTTATGATTATGGACAATGCGGCCAGATAATCTGTTCTTACCATGATTTGCAAGGGTGCAGCAAAGCAGTCCCAAGCTGCCAAGCTCATGGTAAGAAATTTTCAGGTACCTATTTCTAAATGGAGTTGTTCCAAATACAAGAGTGAAACACAGATTTTGTTCCTCGTGCCTTGGGTTGAATGTCAAGTGGATGTTCTTGTGATTTTGCACTTCCTTTACGAACTTGTGTTCATATAACAAGTGAGAGGCCCTTGGTGTTCCCTATCCCTGCATTTTCTATTGTTCCCAAAGGTTATGCTAGTAGAAAAGCAACTATACTCATACTTTTGGTTCGGACATCCTACTTTGAAGAGCTTGGGAAGGGGATCTCCACAACACCAGTTCTCTGTGATGAATATGCGACAGGACATGCTCTTTCTATTCCAAAACAAGAGACTACTCAAGTGCTTTTGTTTCTGATTCTTAGGGAAGAGAATCAGACGATGTTGGATAATGGTATAATTTTAACCATGCCAACTTACATGTTGTTGACTGCTGTGTTGGTTATGAAAGAATGGATGGTTGAAGCAAATGAGATGATTAAATCAATGCAAGTGAGTGGAATGGTTTCTGCTGAAGCAGTCTGGGCTCATTTCTCTATTATTACATATTTAAGGCCTGAGGACATGCCTTATTTTAAGGGGGGAGGAATGTTAGGACTCCCTTACATATTGTCTTGGGCTAATGTGTTGAGCTACCTAAATGGGCTGCATTTCCATCTTGGGCTCAACACCGGGTTGGGTCATGCTGTAAATTGGTGTCTAGGGTTGTTAGTAGACTGAGCTATATAAGCAACCTGCCTCCATTGTAAAAGACATCGATGAATATGAATATTGTTTAGCTTATTTCCTTTCATTTTCTGCAATTTACTTCTTCTATTTCCGTTTACGGATTATGATCCCAACATAATCTTATTAGTTGATTCCACAAATCACAAAAGGGCATTGGAAGTTGGTATGCATGAAAGGTGTAATACATAAATAAAATTAAAAAAAATAAAAATAATAACTATTTTAATTTGTAAGAAACGTTCAGTGCCTCCTTTTTAAGTTAATACTTTGGCTAAGTTTCCCTATTTTAATGAAACGATGACAAGTTATAAAAATTGAAATTGAGAAGTATATGTAGCAATGTAAATGCATTGAAAGAAAAACAAAACAAGATGCACAAATCCATCTAAAATTGAAGAGTAATCATAACACATTAGCCCAAATCGACCTTGCTACTCGGATCATACCCAGCCACCAACTAACGAAAATGTCCTCAATCTCCCACATTTATGTCGTCTACTACCCACATTGATGATGGAACCGTATGATAGTCCTCCTTGCATAACAGAGAAGGAGAAGGCCTCCCACCAGAGGCCGATTAGACTGACAAAACCAAAACTTCTATGCACGAATGTGCCAGCCACCGTCGCTCCGAAAGACTCTGAGGATGATGAGAGACGGCAACATCTGTCATCAATCCACATGACACCAAAGACAATGTCAGAATGGCCTTTCAATTATAGTAGAGGAAGGGCTCAGGAGCAACGCTCACTCAACCCTAGCAAAGCTCTGCTAGGTTTCATATTGTAATTTCTAATAAAACATCATCGATCAAATCATAAGCTTGATCCCCTTTTTGTATGACCATAATTTACTTACCATTTACTATGGTTGTAAACAGAAAAACAAGAAAAGCATAAAATAAGCAAGTGATGATTAGCGAGTTGTTCAATTACTTTTCATCGATCCTTGTCAACTCCTCCTTACATATATAAATAATCAAACTACTTTAAATGTGTTGCATATATATGTGCATCAGTCCTTCTCAGATAAGGATATCATTACCTTAGTTAAGGAACAGATTTCCATATTTTGGCCACTTTTCGATCATATATTCACATCTTAACTGTTTCGTTTTTAGGTCCTAATGTATAGATCTCTTCTGCAAATTTTCAACTAAATTTGATGATCGTTAGGGTATCAAACTCGATTAAATCAATAAACGAACTGAATCTGTCCAACCGGTACCATTCGTGCTCATAATTGTAAATTGCAGTTTTGAATGCCTTAACGATCATCAATTTGGTTGAAAATTTGCAGAGATGATTTATACATTAGGACCTAAAAACTGAACGGTTAAAATGTGAGTATGCGATCGATAATTGATCAAAATATGGAAATCCGTTCCATAAGCTAAGGTAAGGATATCCTTAGCAGAGACAGCCTATATATCAGTCCTAGCGTAATAGTATATATTAGTGCGGAAATTACCATTTTTTTTCTTCTAACGGTTGGTGGATATTAATGGACATGTACAATACAAATTTTATCCACAAAGACTTTGTGTCAGCTTTGATATATTTGGTACAATTAATGGTAGGTCGTTCTGGGTCACCTTAATACTGCGTGGCTGCGTGCAGTGTATGTGCGTGTCCATTTCATTCTATGTTCACATCAATTAAGTTTTTCCTTAATTTTGAGATTACGATTCTTAATTGTTGTTTTCTTTTTCGGACATTGTACGAGTATTATTTTCACGATTTGTTAATAAATAACTTATCACTAAGTAAATGTATAAAATTATATGCTTTTAAACATAGTGGTTTTACAACTCTTTTTATCTTCTTGTTCGACTGTTCATCCATATTTATGATGCATGCGCTCAATGATCTTTTAAGCAAAATCTCCAAATGAAGGATGAGGATCAAATTCTGATTACAAATGTAATTAAAATGCTCTTAACAATAACTATATATAGGTATATAACACCTCTAGATGAATTTCATAACACCATTGGAAAAATTGGTTAATTTGTGGAGGCAGTGGAGCCCATGACTAAGCTCCTCGATCGTAAATTCTTCACTAGTCTTTTCCATGTCCATCTCAAACCAAACCCTTCTCTAAAAGTCTCGTTGTGCTCTATAATATGCAATATGGTGCGTATATAGCTAGGTAGCTAGCGTCCCATTCAAGGTTCCCTCAAATATATGACAACTTACCAGTTACCACACATTTGCACGAAACCAAAGCCCTCCTTCATATAGAGGAGGCTATTTCACATGCAATTCTATCAATTAGTCTCTTTCTCCACAAACCACTCAAGGAAACAAACTAGAAAAATATGGCACCGGCTGATCTAATTTCCCGATTACAAGTGCAACTACTAATCCCACACATGCACAGATCACAGATGTCAATTATATGTAAAAGTATATAGCTAGCTAGCCTGTATGATTGATTATGAACTGTTCAAACTGAAAGACCTAAACAATATTAGCTAGCTTGTTCTTGCAGACAGGTTTACAAATGCAGACATAGTTGCCAACTGACCCAACCCACCAGGGGACACGTGGCCCTCCTCCATGGCTATCTCACTCAACAATATTTCTGATAAAATGGATTAATAACTGAGGAGTAGGTTGAATTATTCAACTCCTGGTTCTGCACGTTACATTTGATTATGAAGCTAAAACTATGCGCCACCACTAGGGCATTAGCAGCCAAAATCGTGAGTTGGTTCTCGGTACTAATTGTTAGACTGGTTAATTATATGAATTGCATTGCAATCCAGTCTTTGGTCTCCTCTGCTTATTTTTCAAGAAAAGAAACTACGTACGTATAACGTATTTATGATACCGTTGACAAAAACAAAAACAAAAAATTTCACAAGGCAAATTTTGATACGTACTCATGGTAGCGGAGGATTTTTATATATAATAAAGAAAATTAACCAAATTGTGGGAGAAGCTTCTCTTGTAAATTAAATTAGGATGGAGCTAGCCGTGTAGAGCATTATGGAGTTTCTAAACTTTGAATATGCATGTTTATCATGAGGATCGATGTTCAATTGTGTGTATGGTACGTGCGTGTGTTCCTCCTTTCATTCTTTCAACTCATGTGAGTTTTCGGATTTAGATATTAAAGCTGTTCATTAATTTGTTTCAAACACCTTGTACGAGCATTTTTAGTAATTTGCTAATATGTATATCTAGAACCATTTAGTTTGTAGTATTAAGAACTAACTCCAATATGAGGAACCTGTAGTGTTACATACGTACGTTCCTCTACTTTCTATCCGAGAGAAAGGTGATTGCTATATATATTAATTACCATTCAAAACTAAGTTGTTAAGTACGTACGTACTTCATCTATCTAGCTCTCATTTTCTTGTATTATCGATAAATTTCAGAATTAGGATTATAGAATTGTAGGCCTACAAAGTTAGTGGAGTGCGTGGGATATTCTTGGGAATATAGTATTCGCTGAATCAAAGAGATCGAGTTGTATGAATTTGTCGTTTCATGGCGAATATAGTTATGGCACATTTCTAGGGTTTTCCTTATTTTTCATAAGGGAAAAAAATACAAACAGTACCTGACCTTTGGCCCATTAGTAACTTTAGTACCTGACAAAAAAAAATATCACTTTAGTACCTGAAGTTTGAAACCCGTCCCAACATTAGTACCTGGACCGTTAACTTCGCTTAACTCCATTACAGAGACTGCCAGTTGTCATATTTTAAAGGGTATTTTCGTCTCTTTGCATCTTAATTAATTTTTTTTTTCTTTAAGCATTTTTTCCTCTCTCTCTCTCTCTCTCCCCTTTCTTATCTTGTTCTTCCCTCTCTCTCCAGATCAACTTGCAGATTCGAGGACTATAATCCTTTCTTCAAGCTTCTAGGATTATAATCCAGCTCCTGCTTGGCCTTCTCACACAAATAGACCCACTGATGCCTTAGAACATAAACACTCCTACCTTGCTACAAAGAAACACACAAGCTCAAACACCTATACCTCCCTCTCTCTCCAGGTAACTGTTTCTAACCAACACAACTATACCTCCCCCCATTTCCTCCTACTCTCCCTCTCCCAATTCCACGAACTCCTCTGCCTTCTGTCTCCTCCCCATCAACTTTGACTCGGTTTCACATGAATATATAATGTTGAAAAAGATCAGGAGAAGAGTCAAAACCTTAATCACCAAGAGTTTCAAGAAACCCAAATCCAAACCCTATAAACCTCCACCTCCACCTCCACCTTCACCTTCCCCATCTCCATCACCACCATTTGAACTAGAAATTGAAGTGCCCACATTCAAGTCACACCCACATTCACGTCACACACATAAGCAAACGCCTTTCCTCTTCCCCCAAACCCAATCCACAGTCCTCCCTGACCCTTCTCCTTTCTTCTCCCAAAACCTCCTCAAAACCCCACTCCCCACAAACTCTTTCTTCCAAAACTTGACCCTTAAAAATGGAGATCAACCCGAATACTTCCACCCCTACCTCATCAAATCCGCCTCCTCCTCTCTCTCTCTCTGTGTTACCCATCTCGATTCTCCAACTCTGTTTTCTTGTACCAAGTCTTCAACGCTGACCTCACCATCTCAAACACCCAAAACCCACAAGAAAGACATGTAATTTCTTCTTTCAATGATCTCAGCATCACTCTGGAGTTTTCCTCCTCCAATCTCAGATTCTTTCTCGTCCGGGGAAGCCCATTTCTCACCTGCTCTGTTTCGAACCTGATTTCCATTTCAATTTCAACGATGATCCATTTTCCTGCGATGTTGTCCTCATGCGCGGAGATGATGAGAATCTACTCTGGCTCGTCTCCGTTCGGGTCCGCTTCGACTAAGAAAGGTAATGGAGATGGAATCGGAGATGGAATCGGAGACAGAATGGCTTGAGGAACGGTGTCGCCGGAGCCCAGCGAGATGGCGCGGAAGGGAGCTGCCGGAGCTGAGCAAGATGGTGAGGAATGATTTTTCCGTGTGATGATTATAGGCTAGAGTCTCTTTTTCCAAAAATCTAGGAATTCTTCTTCACATTGACACTAGCTTTGTTTTATTTGGCCGAACGAGGATGAAGAAAAAGAAGAAGAGATACTCAGAACCAGGACAAATTTGCAGGTTGATCTGGAGAGAGAGGGAAGAACAAGATAAGAAAGGGGGGAGAGAGAGAGAGGAAAAAATGCTTAAAGCAAAAAAAAATTAATTAAGAAACAAAGAGACGAAAATACCCTTTAAAATATGACAGCTGGCAGTCTCCGTAACTGAGTTAAGCGAATTTAACGGTCCAGGTACTAATGTTGGGTCGGGTTTCAAACTTCAGGTATCAAAGTGATATTTTTTTTTTGTCAGATACTAAAGTTACTAATGGGCCAAAGATCAGGTACTGTTTACATTTTTTTTCCTTTCCATAACTTAATTTGGCTCCGTCTACAGCAGAGGGCGATGGCTCCCTTGTTGCTTAAGTCGTGCCAAAAACGTGTCACTCTGTTTCGTCAAGGTCATGTAAGCAATAATACAAATCCTAGAAATTATATACTTTTCCAGTTTTTTCCTTCGCATTTCATCCACTATGGGTATCTTTCTGATTAGTCAAAGGGGGTGATCTGCGTCTTAAAATAACATTCCTCTATAAGGTTCAGCGAGTTCTGACAAATAGCTGTTAGAAACTGACCATTTCAGAATCAGATAGATAATGCAATTTATTGGATGCATATATCATGAATTCATGATGATGATTTGGGAAGTTTAATATGTCTCCTACACAGATCGAATCATATCAACGTCAGGAAAGGGATTGCAGGCCAGGGTCACCAGTCTCACCACCAGTACGTTTAATTTTGTTAATTAATATCATGAGGGACAGATAAATAGAAGGATATATGTCTTTCAGATTAACAAATACCTTTTGGTCTTGTATCATACTGTGATCTTGTCAAAATTGTCGAATACGTAGGTACATGTAACGTACTAATTCATTTGATTATTACCCAACTTCATATATTCTAGCTTTTGGAGCTCGGGCAATTACTTTTTAAATTTTTTGGGTTAATAAGTTGCCAAATGTCAAACTTGAATGAAAGGGAACTTAATTATGCTACTTAATATTGATAATGATTGAGTATTTATCATATGACAATGAAAGTTACCGGAAAAAGCTTGACCCTAGACACTAGTGTGGTGCCTGAATTATATTAAGGGCAATGGAATAGAGACTCAATGAGGCCTAAGATTTGTGGCCTTAAATTTTAGGTGTCATATCATGTAAGCAAATACAAATTTTATTTTCAATTCCACATAATATGTCTTGCCACATTATACTATTACAACACCAACTTTACCCTTTTATATTTCCCTTTAAATGTTATGAGGTGATTTAGTTACATTAATGAATTTAATTAGGTGACAAAAAAAAAATCAGCTATTAATTATGTATTAATTTAAGAGATATGTCTACAAATTCTTTGACCAATATTTTTCTTCATTTTATTAAATTCTTTCCTATAATTTTTCTTTCCAAATATCATTAATATATTGAATTAGGTGTCAAGAAATAGGCATTAACTTTTCTTTTCAAATATTGATTAATTTCATAAAAAAAAAATAGCATTAATAAATTAAGAGGTAAGAAAAAATTTCATGTTAGTAGGAGGGCTGTCAATTCCGACACGACTCGATAACCCGAGTAGAAACCCGCACTAAATAAAGCGGGTTGAACCCGCACAATTAAAAAGCTGGTCAACCGCGGGTCAACCTGCCATGACCCATTTAATAAACGGGTTGGCCACAAGTCAACCCGTCAACACGAAGTGAACCCATAGAACCCGATTATGCTAAGTATTTTGGATGTTGGGAGTATTTGATCCTACGATTGGACAATTTGAAACATTTTACTTCATCATTATTTGATTTAATTATTTATGAATTATATATAATTATTTATATTATTCGTATTGTGGATTTTTTTATTAAATTTAATGAATTTATGCATTTTTTTAGTTTATGGGTCACAATATTAATCCTTAAATGAGTCATTTGATCCAACATGACACGATCTATTTATTAAATGGGTTAAGCGGATTGGAAACGGGTAACCCGTTTAGTAAATAGGTTGGGTTTGAGTTTAAATTTTCGACACGATTATTAAATGGGTTGGGTTTGAGTTTGTCTCTTATGACACGACAAATACCTTGACGTGACACGAACCCAACCCGACATGACCCATTGACAGCCCTAGTTAGTAGCAGCCATTAATTATCATCT
>LYNE01005523.1:10228-28130 GCA_001662545.1 Rosa x damascena
TTCGGTTATTTCGATTTCGGTTACCAAGATTCGGTTTACCAAACCTCAAATATTCGGTCGGTATTCGGTCGGTTCGGTATTTACCAAACCAAATGGCAGCCCTAATATTAACAAATCATTCAAGTGGAAGTTATTACATGCACATACTTCTGGGCATTCATACCTGAGAAGATCACACATATATGCCCCTGGGCATTCATACATATGTCCCCACATTACACTTATAACGAAATGTGAAATGCCTAAACGAAATGCGAGCAAGGCGAACTGCCTAAATGAGAGCAAGGCGAAATGCGTAAATGAAATACGATCAAGGCCAAATGCCTAAATGAAAGCCTAAATGAAATACGATCAAGGCCAAATGCCTAAATGAAAGGCGAAATGCCTAAATGAAATGCGAGCAAGGCGAAATGCCTAAATGAAATGTGATCAAGGCCAAATGCCTAAATGAAAGGCTAACAAGGCGAAATGCCTAAACCAAAGATCAAGGCGAAATGCCTAAATAAAAGACGAACAAGGCGAAATGCCTAAACGAAATGTGATCAAGGCGAAATGCCTAAATGAAATGCGAGCAAGGCAAAATGCCTAAATGAAATGATATCAAGGCAAACTGCCTAAATGAAATACGATCAAAGCAAAATGCTTAAATGAAAGGCGATCAATGAAATGTGAGCAAGGCAAAATGCCTAGATGAAATACGATCAAGGTGAAATGCCTCAATGCGATCAAGATAAACACATGATCGAGATGAAATAGCTACAAGCATGGTTGCGGTGACATAGCCTAGTACTATCATCGACAACACCCAATATCGCCACAACCATGATCACGACACGCTCTCCTCTATACGTGATATAGCTATGTTTATCTTTCCATTATATGATATCGGCATGAGTTATCTTTCTCATGTGGTATCGCCATGTTTATTCTCTATTACATGATATCACCATGCTTTATCTATACTATATAATATCGCTATGGTCTACCTCTCCATTATAGGATATGGCCATGTGTTGTCTCTCCAACACGCGATATCGCCATATGTCATCTCTCTATTATATTATATCGGCATGAGTTATCTTCCTCCAACACGAGGTATTGCCATGCTTTCTCTCTATTATATGACATTTCCTTGCTTTATCTTCATTATATGATATCACCATGTTTTATTTCTCCATTTCATGATACGATATCGCCATGGCTTCTCTCCATTATACAATATCACCATGTCTCATCTTTCTCCATTATCTGATTGCTTGCCACTACATGCAAAATGAAAGGCTATGCCAAGCCTAACAATAACGATATCACCACATACATTTCAGCCACTATCGGCTACATCCATTATAGCCAATATCGGTTTCATACCAAAGTTATTAGATATGCCAAAATGGGTTGAAACATCCAAGGCTATCCTTGCAGACACCGAGTGTATCAAGTCCACCTTATATCGAGCATACTTGATGCCATATACTAGCATACCCTAGTCTAAATCCTCTAACCTCGGTCTGGGGGGACTGGTCACCTTAAGGAAGAAACTCTCGCCACATGTCCAACGAAGTCTTGCATGTGCAGTTTCTACTTGGAAGACAAAATCACCACCCCAGTCAAAATTCCTCTTAGCTGGAGACTTGGGGGACTAGGGGGTAATGATTTTACGGAATTCACTTGCCGAGAATGCTCGCCTTGCACTTCCGATATTTCTACCATGACAAACTCCCCACCCAAGAGAACTCTTGACTGGGGACTTGGGGGACTTGTTGGTATATATACCGCCTAGGCACAAATATCGGAAGCACAAGGCTCGTTAGCTACTTGAAATGATGCCGATGACGCCCAAAGATGATGCTGATACCATACACGTACTTGTGGTATCGGGTAGGCCATAAGTAGTCCCACATTGGAAACAAAGGGGAGACAAGCTCATCCACACACTATAAATACATGTCTCTCAACTCATTCAAGGTAAGCCATCACTCTCCATTTACTCCTACCTAGTCTACATTCTTACATGTATCTGACTTTGGCATCGAAGGGTTGAAGGTATGCTAGCCCAGTCTTCCCTCTGACCTCTGTTCATGGTTGACAAGTATCGGATCTCGGAGATGGAAGCTCTCACCACCACCCCGTTTCTACCACTGAAACAACCAGAAAACAAACAGAACATACTTACTTGAAGAACTTGAGTTCCATCTTAGTCTTATCTTGATTTCACCTTTAGCATTCTCTTGGTGATGGGACTAATTAATGAAAATGATTCGTGCATCAGAAGGGACCAAAATATTTGATATATAAAGTATTGTATTGTCAGTTTCTTCCATCAAGAAACTGACAATTCCTCCTAACTGCTTTTTAAAAAAACTAGATAAACTCATAACTGTATTTATGAATATCAAATTCTAACATATGTGATAAGTTAGACCAAAATGATTTTCTTAAATCCTTAACTTATAGTTGACATTTGAATTCAAAACTAAACCAGACATGAATATATACTTAGGTTCTATAGAATGTCGGGTTCAACAAATTTGCTTACAATCTCCCACTGAACTTGACATTAATCTCCCACTGAACTTGACATTGTTTAGAAACTAAAGTATATATGATTTAGATATTGAAGTGCGCACTTTGAATTCAACTCACATCAAACAATCTGTTTCAAAATTCTGTCAATTATAGTTAACTACAAGGAATCAAAGAATGTCATGATGAATTAGAAAAGCATCAACATTCCAAGATCACAACGCAGCATACATAATCATATGATTTACCTCAAAATATAGTAACATAACATATGCCTAATTCGTAATCCATAACGATTGTTCATAATATAAGCATACGTTGTCCTACCAAAATTTCTAATATTGGCAACCATATATTTCACACTACTTAATATTGTCAATCTGCAAGATTTGCTATTCATTGATAGCTTGCTGAATTTGTACAACTTGAGTATGCAGAAAGATAATAAGGTGAAATTTCATAAATGAACTTTACTGACCAATTTAGTCTAAAATAATGAAAACAACTCTATACAATGATAAGTAATAATGATAAACATCCAACTGACATTGTATAAGTTATATTTTCCATGCTTTTCTTCAGAAATGCATTCTTAGGGCACTAGTCTTCATGAAACTCATCTGCTTTAGACATTGTTAACTCTCCTATTGTTTCCTTCAACAATCAAATGTTGCTACTAGAAAGCAACATATCATCAACATTCAAGATCAGTAAAATGAAGTTTCTCCCACTGGTCTTGAGATATACACTCATCCAACTTGTTTTTCAGAGAACCAAACTTAGTGATCATCTTCCACGAAAACTTCAAGTTGCAGCACTTAAATTTCTGCATTTTTCATTATTCATACACTGCATTGCTTCTATAACTGAAATAAGATTACTCTCTTCTTCTAAATCAATCATTATAGTGATTGGATACATATAATAATCATCTAATAACTAGCATAAGTAATATTCCCTATTTCTTGTCTTCATATAGCACACTGATAAGTATTTCTAAGTGACTGGTTGTGATGAGGATATGGAATAAGCCCAGCAATAACACCCAATACGCCTAAAGGCTCTATTTTTATATGGGTTGTTTATGTTGTTGTCTGATTCTCATGTAGAGCAATCAAAATATTGTTCTGCTCGTTGACATCAAGATACTCAACCAAAACATCATTCGAAAATCATCGAAAATTCGGTAGCTAGCCTTCAACTCCTCCATGTGATATCCTTTCATCCTTGAGATCTCCTTGTCAGCAATAATTGGTGGACGCTGCCTAGGAGGAACCTTGTTGTAATCCTTGAGCCGCTACAAAGTAGATTTAATTGCACATAAAACAGACTGTCGATTCATCCTACTTTTGATACTTGAAGTAGTTTCATACTCATTATCCAACATCTTCGTAACATGAGCAATTTGATCACAGGGAGAAATAATGAGAGAAATCATGCTAGTACCATTACCCCTCGCACTTCAGTATCTATTGATCCTTCAGAGCTTTCTTCCTCCCTATTTTCATTAATGAATTTAACCACGAAAATGACTTTTAACTTAACAATCCAGCTTCACTAAATGGGGCTGTATGACCATTACCTTTACTAACGCCAATGGAATCACATTGAGAGGAGCATAAAGACCATTGCCACTGATAATCTCATCACCATCTTCTTACTTATTAAAAACACATAACAACAACAATGATGCTCTTGCAAAAGTCAAAATATCTAGTACTATCTTAATTGACATTTCATTTATGAAAACAACACCAAAGAGTGATAAAAAAGCAAAGACAACTCTAGAAAATAGAAACAAGGATACACAGCAGTCTTGAAGGTTGTCTTGAAAATTGCTTCATTCTTATGCTTAGAGTTAAGTTCAAAATAACTGTGTAACCTTGAAAAGACCAAGTAGCCACCAATTCAAAGCTAAAGTAGTATGTGTATTCCTCAACTTCTATTCTAAAATCCAAGTTCCCAAGAACAAGTATAGAAACCAACACCACCATTAAAATTGTCGAGACTATTTGCTAACTTGAAAAGCCTAGATAACTTGCTGGAACATGAACTCATTTTGATGACTTCATAAACATACTGAACAAGAGCACCACAAGAAGATTTATGTCTAGGAAATCATCAACGCATGAAGAAGGAAGAGTCAGAAACTGAAAACTGGAACTCTCAATCTGTAGATTCCCATAAAATCCGGTCCACAAATCCTCCATCATCCTTTCAGTTACTTAAGACTTCTAGTGCTCGTCTTACTCAAACTTTGGACCAATCCAATAGTGTACCTTTCCCTTTTCATGATGAACTCCACTAATATTCCCTTGTCCGTTAAAGTTATAAATGAACATTAACATTTCTGTGCAAATATAACTAGGATAGATACAACACTTGCAATCCCAAAATTCCAGAAAACAAAACTTGAAGAACAACAAACTTATTTGAAGAGCTATATCCGTTCATTTAATGCTTCTCCTTGCTTTTGTTTGCTGCTAATTCTCAGATGGATTTCCTTCAACACATAATCATAATCCTGAACTCCCAAGTTCATCAATGTTACTTTACCATTTTTGGAAATTTGAGTCATCATGTAGTTCAACCTGATTGATGCTCAAAAGAAAATGCCTAGATGTATATGAGATTGATCAGTAAAATCATTCTAGTTTATCATAATACTAGAATTATCTGTATGTCCCAAATAAAATGAAAATTCATAATTTGAATATTCATTTCACACCAAATGCATATGTTCAAAAAAAGCACTCAACCATTTTCAAGATTTTGACATCCTTTGGGCTGTACTAATCTCTAATGATATCTAAATGTTCAATTTTCATCATATACAAAATCAAGAACCAAATGTTTGATACCAGACTTCTTTGGAAATAAGGATCAAATTAAATTTTAAGTTGCTTGATTTTATTGTTGAAAACAAAGCAAGACAATTAATCTCCTTTACACTAGCCATTTTGACAGCATTTAGCATCTAAGAAGATTTAATTGACTTTATATCAACAGTGTGATCATGATCAATATGAAAGCCATTTACTGAAATATGTATGTATATATAAATGCTGAAAATGAACTCTTCTATTTTTGAGATTTGACGTCCTTTGTGGAGTACTATTCTCTAATAGTTCAAATGTTCATTCACCTAATATATACAAGATTATGAAACCAAAAGTTTGATGCAGAATTTCTTTGGAAATTAGGATCAAATTTAATTTTAAGTTTCATAATCTCTTTTCTGATGAAATTGAAGATATTTTCATTACTATCTATGTGAGACTATTTTGATAGCATTTTTCATAAGCACAATGCAACTGAATTCATTCTACACATTTCATCAGTGTATTTGATTCTTTAGAATCTTCATATATGAGAACACTTTGGCAGCACACCACATATGAAGTTTTCAAAATCAATATCAGAAACTTTAAACATGCATATCCATCATTTAGCATTTCAAAATAATATGGAAAACATAAATATGCACTGAGATGACTACAATGTAATCTTCATATGAAATAGAGGTCCTGTATTATATCAAAAGTTCTATAAGAGTCTACTTTTGGCTAAACTTAATAAGTTGATATCAGGAAAAAAAAATTGTAACTGATTCTTGACTTTGGAAATTCATAACTAATCCCAAAAAATTCCGTTTTAGGTGATTCCAGTTCCAAATGACTTTTTAAGATGTCTACTAAAAATCTATAGAATAAGGAAAAATCTTTGCTTTTTATTAACATGGCTACTCCTCATAGGCAGGAAAGTATAAGGAGAGTTCTGGGAATTGAAGTGGGCAACTACCTTTCACGTACCTTGGTGTTCCAATTTCTATTGGCATGCCCAAATTATAGTATTTTCTTCCCATTGTAGACAAGCTTCGGTGTACGCTAAGCTCATAGAAGGGTTTTCAACCATCTCAAGTAGGTAGAATGCAACTAATTGATTAAGTGATTCAAAGCCTCCTAGTCTACAACTTTCAGGTATATGCTTGGCCCAGGTCTCCCTTATCCATGGTCCAACATTGGATAAAGAATTTTTTCTATAATGGGGATTCCTTAAAAGATGGGTCTGCTCTGATCTTTTGAAGCATCTGTTCCACCCAGAAAGAGAATGGTGGTTTGGGGCTTAAGAATATTTTCACGCTCAATAATTCTCTCCTTTCGAAGCCTGGGTGGGATGTAGCTACCAAATCTTCCTTCACTACTTTGTTCCTCCATTCTTGTTTCCTAGCTAATGGGTTATCTCTGTTTTCTAAGAAAATTCGACAGAACCTCCTTAAAAAGTAGACAACTCTAACCTGAATTAAGAACACAAAACACACTTCTATATATAAATTCAATTTCAACTCCTGGAGCCACCTTGCTCCCCGAATCATAATCTAATTATCCAACCAAAATTATCACATCCGAATCCTCCACATTTATAAAAATCTCAAAGCTTATTCGAATTCAATCTCAAACCATAATTATACAAACATAATTGTAGAACCTCCCGAGGTCATCAGAGTAATCTGCGGAAAATGAAATATAATAAAAAAGGCAGGTTAACGAATAACCTACAGAAGATAGATGACAATGATGGTGCTAAGCCTCAACTCCTAAGCCGAACAGCAGCACTGCGAACTGGAAATTTAAAAAAAAAAAATGAAAGGCCCAGGGGAGAAGTATATAAAACGTTAGCGTGAGTAGACAAAAATAAATATTAAAAATAATCGAAAATAACAAGGATTTAAGACTTTCCCTTGTTTAATCCGTTAAAAGTCCAATGCATCCAAAAATATAAAATATAAATCAATTTATATTTGTCAAATCTCGTAGGCCTTGCTGGTTAAAAGAATCCTGACTAGCCTCGCTAGTCAATTATTAATAAAAATAAATATGGGGAAGAACAATTGTCACCATATGAGTATAGAAGCCCATTAGGCTCTACCCTCGACTGCCACTCACATATAGATTATGTGAGAAGGAAAACTAATAACCTCGACTACTACCCATGTGAGGAGGAGAATAAATCATGTCGAATATCACTCACAAACACAAAGTAAGTGAGGAGGAGACGCAAAAACCTGACTCAGGTATGGTGAATAAAATATTTCAAAAACTCATAAGACCAAAATTCCATATAACTTTGATCCCCAATTAAAATCGCACGAGAAAATAAATTTATTATTCTCCGAAGACGTGGACCTGCACGTCAAAATATTCTCAAATCCTTAAATAAATAAGCGGAAAATAAAACTTAAATATAATCTATTCAGAAATTCCTTTTCCGTAAATTCCCTCAAAAATCTCGAAATAGTTAGTCATTAGGGGAGAATATCACAAATGATCACTCAACTTTTACCTATTCGACACTTTGGTCACTCACCTTTTAAATATATCACTTTGGTCATTCAACTTTTACTCTGTTATTCACTTTAGTCACTTCGTTAATTTTTTTTAATCATTTTTTTCATTAAAAAAAATTATTTGCCACAAAATTAATGATATATTCGTCCAACTAATTGTGAAAAATTAATAAATATGTATTAGAATGATTGAGAGAAGTGATTAAAGTGAGATAAAATGGCTCTTTGGTTACTAAAGTGATTGACAGGGTAATAGTTGAGCGACCAAAGTGATATATTTGAAAATTGAGTGTCCAAAGTGTCGAATGAGTCATAGTTAAGTGATCATTTGTGGAATTCTCTATGGTCATAATAATAATTTTCGGAAATTATCTCAGAATATAATTCAACAATATTTACAACATAAATAACAAGTCTAAATTCACTCATGAGAAATCTCAATCCGAAATTCCAATCCATATATTAATTTAAAATAAAAAATCGATTAGAAGGCACGATAAAATAAATTGATATTCAATAGTAAAATCGATAATTTGGAAATTAATTTGCATGCATTACTTTAAAATTAAAACTCCACTCACATCTATACGGCTAAACTTGCTGTCTATCCGAAGTTTACTTGTGTGAGTCTTCCTCACGTCCTGTACAATATAACGCTCGTAAGTAAATAATTATAAGAAGGAAATTTAAATTTACGATAATTAAAATTGAATTTATAAATGTCTTCTTTAATCTCAACTCCCTCAATCCTCCTCGATATCTATCCAAACTTCACCAATAATTTATATTCATCGATTTACAATTTCTAAAACAAATTTGAAAGAAATCCGACTGTCGAATTCTAGTAAATCGATAATCGAAATTCTTAATTTTGAAAATTCATAATCGATTCAAAACTCCTCCAATTTTCACCAAACTTCATATATTCAAGCTCTACAACAATTATAGGATTTAATAGGCTAAAAATCGAAGTCAGAAAACAACCCTACGCGCCTCCACCCGCCACCTACAGTGGCAGCGCGTGGGGTTCACGCACCACCGGCCACCACCTCCAATGGCTACCAAATTTCATATACAACATCGTCTCAACATTTCCAACAACTTTCTCAATTGTGTAAAGGACTAAAGCCTCAATCAACAAGGAGCGAGGGGACAATCAGATTTGGTCATTTTGATGAGAGTAATGCAAAGACCGAGCTTGCCAATATGATCATCTTGCATGAGTACCAATTGTCGATGGTTGAGCATCTCGGGTTCAGGAGGTATTCTAATGTATTACAACCTTCCTTTAGGGTTCCATGTAGAAACACAATCAAGAAGGAGATTATGAAGATTTATGAATTTGAGAAAGAAAAGACAATGAAGCTTATGCAGATAAATAGGAGTAAAATTGCAAGTACTACAGACATGTGGACCGCAAGTAATCAAAAGAAAGGATTTATGGCCATGACATCGTATTTTATCGATGATTCTTGGAACTTGCAGGGTCGACTTTTGAGGTATATATGATGCCTACTCTATTATAACAACCTTCTCTGTTTACTGCTAGTGTCTTTCACATAATAAGAAGGGTTACATGTTTACTGCTAGTGTCTTTTACATAATATTGAGTACGATATATTCATCACCTCACCTCCCTCATCATTTATTATTGCTGCATGTTTCTCACAATGTTTGGAATGTTTTCTGTTTGCTACATGTTATTATTGATGCATGAATGATGTCACATTTTTCATAAAAAAGAATAGGTGACCATTTTGTTCTCTGATTTGCTATGTCAGAAGTAAAGGAAAAGTTTAACAGAACTACACAAGGCGGTAAAGTAACTTATCGCATGTTATAATTGTGATTCTTGTTTTGTGGGACTTAAAATAGAAAGAGGGCAAATCTTGCTTTGGAAATTCATACCCAGATGGTGAAAACTCTAGGAAGTTGAAGTTGGTAACAAAAGTAATGTCTTAATAATTTAGAATAGAGATCGACTGGAAATTAGGTACTTTGACTCTATATCATTTAGTTCCATTTGAAATATATATATGCTGCTAGGCTCTGTAACTTTGTTAGTTATTAAGTTTTTTGGTGAAAGGGATATATTATGCTAGGCTCTATAAGCTTTTTGGTGAAAGGGATATATATGCTGGGCTTTGTAACTTTCTTAATTGAGCTTGTCAAGTTAAGCTTTTTGGTGAGGGATATATTATGATTGCATTCTTATATGTTTGTAGTTATTGTGCTGCACTATCTATTAATTATAAAATCTAATGTAACTTATTGTTATACAAGTTTGTATATGTTCCATGTCCACATGATGCAGATACGCTTCATAGGGTATTGATGGAGTGTTTATATAGTTGGAATATTCATCTTAACTTATCAACGTTGACTGTGGATAATTGTACCACTAATGATGCCATGATTGAATTACTTCTTATGACTTTGAGATCAAATTCATTGTTGGTTGGTGCATGGAAAGTTATTGCATATATATGTGTTGTTGTGCACACATATTGAATTTGATAGTTAGGGATGGTTTGGATGTTATTCGGGAGAGTATTGAGACCATTAGGTCTAGTGTTGCTTATTGGACAGGTGGCCCAAAAAGAGAAGAAACATTTGCTAAGGCAGCTCGCCAATTGGATGTTGCATGCAATAGGAAGTTGATACTTGATTGTAAAACGAGATGGAACTCCACATATTTGATGTTGCAGACAACATTGGAGTATAAGACAGTGTTTCCAGCTTTAAAGACTAGGGGATACAACGATGTGCCAACTGAGAATGACTGGAATCTCGTGACAGTGATTGCTAAAAAGCCGCAATTGTTTTACAAGACGACTGAACTGCTATCTGGTACCAAGTATCCCACAACCAACCTATTATTTCCAAAAATTTGCAACATTAAGTTGGCAATATCTAAGTGGCTTGAGTCTGACATAAATGTAGTGGAAGAAATGGCAAAGAAGATGGAAGAAAAGTTTGTCAAGTATTGGAGTGTGATTGGAACAATTGTTGTTGCCACCATTTTAGACCCCCGGTATAAGTTGAAGTTGGTTGAATTTTACTTCAAGCAAATTTATCCTTATAGAGCTGCATTGGAAATTGAGAGAGTCAAGAAGCTTGCTTATGACTTGGTCAAGGAGTATGCTTCATGTTCAACATCTCATGTATCTGATAACTCGTCTATGTTTGAAAGTTCAAGGTCAGGCGATGATGATTTGGGACATGAAAACATGGATGCTTATGATGCTTATGTTTCTGACTCTAGTAAGGATAATGACAAGTTTGACTTGGATAGGTATCTAGAGGAGGCAGTTTTACATAGGATAAGTGATAAGGAGTTCGATATTTTATACTGGTGGAGGACAAGTGGGATGAAATATCCTACTTTGTATAAGGTTGCTCGTGACATTCTAGCTATTCTTGTATCTACTGTTGCCTCAGAGTCGGCATTTAGCACTGGTGGACGGATGTGAGCCCGCATAGGAACCAACTTCACTCAAACACAGTGGAGGCTCTGATGTGTGCTCGTGATTGGATGTGGAATGAGATACGAGATGCTCCTAGCACATTAGAGGATGATGTTGATGTTGATGTTGATGAGGAGTCTTGCCATGATATTGATGATGATCTTACTCTACTTCAGAGGTTGCAGGGTGACATTGATACACCCAGAGGAAGAGCACACTCTTCACCTTTATTTTAGTATATAGGATTTGTTTTAGAGAAACGGGAATCAAGAGAAAATTGTTGTGTATTATCATTGATAATTGGGGCCTCTTTATATAGAGGATTAAAATGCATAGAATCTGAATCCTACAAGAAAAGGTAATCATACATTGACATAGATGCTTAAATGCATTGACATACATTGACATACATGCTTAAAATGCATAGAATCTCAATCCTTAAGCATGCCTATAAAATGTTATTAGCAACTTTACTACAAGTACATGCTACACACATACATGCTTAAATGCACTTTCATGTGACATGCATCTAGAAGCTTGTGACACTTACGACTTAATTAAACATGCTCGGATAAACGACTTGTTCGGGTTACGACTCGCTGGGGTATCGAGTATGGCCACAACTTGCGCTTGGGCCACTCCTCGCATGCTCGCACAACGCTTACACACTCAACTACACCCAACTTGCTCGATCATGTCCAACATGCTTTACTTAAGCCCCAAGTTCACAAACACTTCATACGATGTCACCGGGACTACTCCCACAAATTTATATGGACACCCATTACATTTGCCACTATCTATTGTGCGTGTTATATGGCCATAAGATCCACATATACAACTACCAATATTTTACATGTTCATACACATTAATAGAATATTGAGTTCTTCTACCATTTGTTGTTCGCAACAAAACGAATTCTTTTCGCATTCCATTAATATGAGCGATAACCAATACAACAAGCATTCTACATGTGCGCGTTTTTGTCTCATTGTGTAGGTTAAAAGAGTCCCTTCTTGCTTACGGAGCTCAGGGACTTGTAGGGGCTAGGTGCCTCTCAGACATTGTTTATGCTTGATGACTTCATGATTATAACTCCCCAACCAAGAAGCTCCTCTTACTCGGGGACTTTGGGGACTTGTAGATACCTCTACTAGCAAGGCTAGTTTGCTACCTCACCAAGCATAAACAACACCCTCATGGGATCCAACCACTACTTGCATCTTGTAGCCCTATGTTCAAGCTATGCTACGGTATCCGGAAGTCACAAATCCGTCGCCGGGAAGCCACCTTTCCAGCCTTGCCAAGTTGCCTCCACAATATGCTTCTTTATATTAGAATAGTAACTTTGAGTCCCACAACTAAGAAAATGTAAATGAGGGGGCTTCCTTCACCTATAAAAGGAATGCCTCCTTCCACTTAAACACAATCCCATTACATCTCTTGTAATCTTGTTAGGCCGCAAGGCTCGACACACTAGTGCACATTCAAGTGGACGTAGTTTCCCGCTAAGGCGGGAAACGAACCATTATACATCTCGTGTCACTCTCTCTCTCTCTCTCTCTCTCTCTCTCTCTAAAGCTAACTAGAGATCCCCACGGATCCTAACGTTAACAAAAATGCATAGAATCTGAATCCTACAAGAAAAGGTAATCATACATTGAATAGGAATCTCTAGATTCTTCTAATTAAACCTTATTACCACTAAGTCAAGTAACCCAGAGTTTGAGCCAAACACAAAATAGAGATTTATTACTTGAACACTCCCCCGTGTGTTGCCCAAACTTGGAGCTCATCTCGTTATTTGATTAAAAACCTTGCCGAGTAACAAAAACCCTGTGGGACAAAAATAACCTCGGTCGAAGGAGAAAAATAGTACAACACACCCTTCAAGTTTCGAGATGAACATGTAGACATCTCCCCCTAATATCTGCGCCTCCCCCTAATGACTATGATCATGGCAGTTCGGATAATTTCCGCAAGCCAATTCTTGCCACATGTTTCTCGAACGTGGACTTGGGCAATGACTTAGTAAACATGTCTGCGACATTGTCCTGAGATCGAACTTGGTTTACTTTGATCTTGAGGAGCTTCTGTTGTTGCTGATTGTAGAAGAATTTGGGCGATATATACTTAGTGTTGTCGCCTTTGATGTAGCCTTGCTTCATTTGTACAATGCAAGTAGCATTATCCTCATAAATGCTCATTGGCTCATCTGTAGACTTCAGACCACAATTACTTCGAACATTCTTAACTATGGATCGAAGCCATATACATTCACGAACTGCTTCGTGAAGAGCAATAATCTCTGTATGATTCGAAGAGGTAGCGACTAAGGTCTGCTTTGTAGACCTCCAAGATATCGCGGTTTTTCCCATGGTAAACACATAACCAATTTGGGAACGACCTTTGTCCGGGTCAGAGAGGTACCCAGCATTAGCAAAACCTTCCAAAACACTTATGTTGTTTTGGGATGGGGAGAGGGAACGCAGTCCACCATGTGTGGCGTCCCTGGAATTTGATGGGTCCGAATCTATCGTCTCTCTGTAGGAATAGAACAAGCCCATATCAATTGTACCACTTAGGTATCGAAAGATATCTTTAACACTAGTCTAATGACATCGTGTTGGCGCAGAGCTATATCTAGCTAACAAGTATAAAGTGAAAGAGATGTCCAGTCTTGTGCATTGTGCTAAGTACAATAATGCGTCTATTGCACTTAGGTAGGGCACTTTTGCCTCTAGCACCTCTTCATCATCATCTTTTGGACGAAATGGATCTTTCTTTAGATCAAGACTACAGACTACCATTGGGGTGTTTGAAGGCTTAATCTTGTGAGTATTAAAACGCCTAAGCATCTTATAGGTATAAGCTGATTGATGAATTAGGATACCATCTTCACGGTGCTCAAGTTCCAAACTGTGGCAAAAGTTTGTTTTCCTAAGATCTTTCATCTCAAACTCGAATTTCAAGTGTTCAGCGGTTTCTCTTAACTCTTTAAGGGTGCCAATTATGTTCATTTCATCAACATAAACAGCTACTATTGCAAATCTGGAACTTGTCCTTTTTATGAACACACAATGGCATAGTTCATTATTGATATATCCCTTGCCAATCAAGTAGTCACTTAGACGGTTATACCACATCCGTCCGGATTGCTTCAATCCATATAGTGAGTGTTTCAACCTTATAGCAAACAAGCTCCGTGGTTTAGAGCCATTTGATTTGGGTAGATGAAGTTCATCAGGAACCTTCATGTATATTTATGTATCTAGATCCCTATATAGATACGCAGTAACCACATCCATAAGCTACATGTTTAGTTTTTCAGAAAATATCAAACTCACAAGGTCGCGGAACATAATAACGTCCATTACAGGAGAATAGGTCTCCTCGTAGTCGACTATAGGACATTGTGAGAAGCCTTGCCCCACAAGACGAGCTTTTTACCTTATAATCTCGTTTCTCTCATTACGCTTTCTAACGAATTCCCATTTATGACCAACTGGTTTAGTGTTGGGCGGTATTAGGCCGCGGTATTGGTACAACCTTTCCAAATACCTTTCTTTTCGCTAGAGAATCAAGTTTTGCCTGGATCGAATCTTTCCACTTTGGCCAATCAGCTCTACATTGGCATTCATCAACGAAGCATGGTTCAATGTCATTAGTCTCAATAATCTCACGTGCTACAGAATAAGTGATCCAATGATGGAGTTTCTTTCCCACGTCCCATGTACACTAGTCGTCCCCCAATGATGTCTCTTGGACATAATCTTAATCAAAAACATTCTCATGAGACGGATTTTGAGTATCAATGATCAAAGGATTTGTTTGTGCCTCGTTCGCTCGCTTTCTTGGGCGAGTATCCTAACCAATTGGTCTACTGCGCTTTCTTGTTGGACATGCGACCATAGACGCCACATCACTGTCATCCTGGGCAGTGGCGCCATATCCTGGTGTTAGAAAAGTGGCGTTACGTCCAGTATTTAGAACGTCAATCCTTGCAGGCATGTTTGCAGCAGGGTATATGTGATCTCGTCACTTTGGCAACATCAGAAAACACATCAGGCCGAGTGTCTGCTACGTTCTGGAGTTCAATTATTCATCGCACTTCAAGTTTGGATTGTGCGGTACGGGTATCGAGATGAGACATAGTGGGGACAGACCACGACTATTCCTATCATTCCTGTTGAATATATGTGTTCTTATCTCCCCCTAACGATGGGAAGACTGTCTCATCAAAGTGACAATCCTCAAATCTAGCAGTAAAGAGATCACCTGTCAAGGGTTCAAGATAGCGAACAATCGTTGGAGATTCATAGCCAACATAGATGTCTATTCGTCGTTGTAGACCCATCTTAGTACGGTGTGGGGCGTAATAGGCACATAAATGGCACACCCAAAAAAGTGTAAGTGCGAAATATCAGGCTCGTACCCAGTCACTAGCTGTAACGCAGAATAAGATTGGGTGGCAGTGGGGTCGTAGACTAATTAGCGTCGCTGCATGAAATATTGCAAATCCCCAACAGAAACAGGGATACTGGTGCGCATAACTAATGTCCGTGCTATCATCTGTTGTGGTTTGATAGCAGCTTCCTCGACACTATTGTGGGTATGACCATGGGAAACTGAATGCTCTACATCAATCCTCAGTGGCATGCAATAGTCATCGAACATTTTTGATGTAAACTCCCCAGCATTATCAAGTCGAATCTTGATAAGATAGTTAGGGTAGTGAGCCCGTAGACAGATAATCTGGGCAAGGAGTTTAGCATAAGAAGCATTTCGAGTGGTCCACAGATATCCCCTTGGACTCTCTATAAGAACGGAATGAGTATTTTAGGATCCTTTAAGTAGGACGGTCTCGGTCCTAATTTCCCGAAGGAATAGGCTTCGCAAAATGAGCGAGGGGCCTTAGAAGCAACCAATGAGGATTTTAGTTGGGCCTAAGCATTTGTAGCTCTATTAGAAGCAAAATGTGTGACTACATCACCCATCATGGCGTTGGAACTATGAAAAGTGGCATTCATGGAGTCATGGCCATGGGGAGAAGCATTCATGGCGTCATAGCCATGGGAGGCGCCGTTGATGGTGTTGTCACAAGGGACTTGGGTGGCCTTATGGCTGCCCAGGACAGCTGCAGCGCTAGGAACTGCAGTGGCTACGGTCTTGCTAAGTCTGGGAATCAATTTTTGATTCATGCTTCGTCTCACTCTAAAGAATGGATGTCTGTGTGAGGTCTTTAGTATACAAAGCATCATATCACGACCAGGATGTCCTAGTCAGTCATGCCAAAGCCAGTATGTGTCAAAATCTAAGAGATATTCTCTTATTACATTATTGGATTCAATTGGTTGAATTGTAGTGATGTAAAGTTCACTAGATTAACACATAAGCTTCTCTCATATGTGCTTCCGTCCGTAATCATTAGAGGTAATGCAAAGGAACTTTTTTCCGTTCTTAGTATGCATTTCCACATAGAATCCGTTGGCTCTTATATCTTTAAAATTCAATAAGGTTCGATTTTCCTTAGGAGCGTAGAGAGCTTCCGTGACTTTAATCAAGGTGCCATTTGGCAATAGGAATTGGGTCATTCCATATCCTTGAACTAAACTTGATGGCCCAGCCATCGTAGTCAGAGAGGAATATGTATGCAACATCTCTAAGAATAATTGCCTATGTCATAGAATGGTGTGCGTGGTCGCACTATCCAGAAGACATTGTAGTTCTCCAGAATCCATTCCTAAAAGAAAAGCTCATAATTAAAAAGGAGTCATAAAGAAAAGAACTCAACTTTTATTAATAAGCCAAATGGAATTACATCCTTATTTCTTTGACCAAAGAAAATCTAATCCAATAAACTAGCGAATGCAAAACAATGGCAGTAGTCTAACTTCTTTCAGTCATTCCAATGCAAATGTGACCAGGTGAGTAGAGAGATGTCGGTGGAGCGAAGCTCACTTAAATACCACTAATCTCAAAACCTTCCTCGATAGCACACTTACATTGAGTACGCCTACTTTGAAGAAACACTAAACCATTGGCATCTACTACAAAAAATAATATGGCAATTGCTTACATCTCTTGGACAATAAAAACGACTTAATCAAAATTGCCAGTTTCTTGGCCCTTGAAAGTCGTCCACCCTAAGATCGAGATCGTCCTCTTGATCCTCTTGCTCCATGTAGTGCGCCTCCCTTGCTTCACGATATGCCTTGTATGCATCTGCAACATTCTGGGATACTCTACATGCTTTGGCCCAATGTCCTGTTGATCCACATCGAAGACAAACAACATTATGGTTAGGCTCCCTTGATTTTGGTGCCTTTGGGGTGCGATTTGGACGACCATTGGGGTGCGATTTGGACGACCACTACTCTTGGTGGCGTCACCACCATGGCTGGAGGCTCCACCGCTCTCTCTCTTCACACGTTGACCTCCACGGTTCCGTGCACGCCTCTCTTAGTGGTTTGCTTCCTCTTTAGGGAGAGTATATGGACCAGAACGTCCAGAAATATCCCTACTCTTAGGGTTTCGCTCCTTACGTCATTCCTTGGGGGCGCG
>LYNE01005524.1:8141-25054 GCA_001662545.1 Rosa x damascena
TGGGTCAGACACATATTCTGGATTTACTTGAACACTCCCCCTTGTGTCGCCCAAACGTGGTGCTCCTCTCGTTGCCTCATTAAAAACTTTGCCGAGTAACAAAAACCCTGTGAGACAAAAATAACCTCAATCGAAGGGGAAAAAGAGCACAACACACCCTTCACGTTTTGAGACCATACATGTAGACATCTCCCCCTGATGTCTGCATCTCCCCATGATGACTACAGTCATAAGAGTTCGGATAACTTCCGAAAATGATGCTACCAATATGTTCCTCGAAAGTGGAATTTAGGCAATGACTTAGTGAGCAAGCTTGCCACACTGTCCTCATATTGAACCTAGTTCACTTTGATCTTGAGGAGAGTTTGTTGTTGATGATTATCCTTGGTGTTGTTGCTTTTGATGTAGCCTTGCTTCATTTGTTCAAAACAAGCAGCATTATCCTAAATGCTCGTAGGCTCATCTGTGGTAGACTTCAAACCACAATTTTTCAAACATGCGTAATTATGGATCCAATCCATATACATTCACGAACCACTTCATGAAGAGCAATGATCTCTGCATTGTTCGAAGATATAGCGACTAGGGTCTGTTCTGTAGACCTCCAAGATATTATGGTCTTTACTCATGGTGAACACTTAACCAGTTTGGGAATGACCTTTGTATAGGTCAGAGAGATACCCAATATCAGCAAAACCTTCCAAAACACATGTCGTTTTGGGATGGGGATAATGGACGCAGGCTAGTGTTGGCGGCGTTCCTGGTGTGTGATGGGTCTGAATCCATCATCTCTCTGTATGGATAGAACAAGCCCATATCAATCGTACATCTCAAGTACCGAAAAATATCTTTTACACCAATCCTAATGGTGTTGCGTTGGCGCAGAGCTATATCTTAGCTAACAAGCTTACTGCAAATGAGATATCCGGTCTTGTGCATTTAGCTAAGTACAATAATGCGCCTATTGTAGTAAGTAAGGCACTTCTGCCTTTAGCACATCTTCGTCATCATCCTTTCAACGAAGAGGATCCTTTTCAGGATCAAGACTACGGACGATCATGGGGGTGCTTGAAGGCTTGACCTTGTCAAAATGCCTAAGCATCTATCGACACGATGCTCAAGTTCCAAACCGAGACATAATCGTGTTCTCCCATAATCCTTCATCTCAAAATCGGATTTCAAGTGTTCAGCGGTTTTCCTTAACTCTTTAAGGGTTTTCAATGAAGATCATGTCCAACATGAACATCGATAAAATCTGAAACTTATTATAGACACATGTGGGCATATCCCTTCCCAATCAAGTAGTCACTTTAGTGAGCGTTTCAATCTTATTGTAAACGTGCTCCGTGGTCTAGAGACACTTGACTTAGGTAGATGAAGTTCACCATGAACCTTCATGTATATTCCGTATCTAGATCCCCATATAGATACGTAGTGACCACATTTGTAAGCTGCATGTTCAGTTATTCAGAAACTACCAAACTGACAAGGTAGTGGAGTGCAATGACATCCATTACGAGAGAATATGTCTCATCGTAGTCGATTCCAGGGCTGTTAATGCTCAAATCTGGCGGTAGCCGGCTTCTTACTTAACGCGGGTCCTGTGGGCGGACCACTACTCCGAGGATTGGATAACTTCTGTTTGCTGTAACACGAGAGACAGGGCGTCAGAGGGAGACCGCGCTGGGCGGTCTTCACTTCCCCGATGCCTAAGTCAGTCACTGTATATGGGCAGCAGAACAATAAATGAGTAGTAATTGCGTAATTAATGAGGATAGAGGAGAGAACCTTTTATAGGTGAGAAAGGGGTTGATCTTCTTCTTGTTTTCGATGTGGGACTGAAGTGCTTCAATTCCCAGCGTCTGGGGCTTCTGATGCCATCTTGAAGAGGTGCGTGGCGGCTCGTCAGCCTTGATCTGGGGGCGGTCCAGGGTTCGAACGGTAGCCCGCCTGGCCGTGCCTCCACGGGTTACCTCCTTGGTGGGAGTCGGTACCTCTGGCGGTACCATGAGCGTGGCTCATTATAGCTAATTTTGCTCGTTCTGGCACATGTAGGTACAAGTCCCCCAAGTCCCCAGTCAAGGAGGGCAATGTTGGTTGGGGAGTTGATCGGCGGTATGAAGCGTTACTTCCGCTAGACTTACAACAGCATAATTAGCGTCAGTGCGTTGTCAACCATGGATTTACTGAGCGAACGCTTTATACCCTTTCGGGTGGGCCCCTGCCAGGCCCGCCAGGGAGTCCCCCACTCCCTAGCCAAGACAGACCTCCGGATGGTCGGCAAATTGTTTGTTGAGGGGAAGCTGCGCGGAGCAGAGGGTGTTGGGTAGCAAGCCCAATCTTAGTACCCGGGTGACGGGGGTCAACGTACCTGATCAGGGTCGTCATAGACTATTGACAAGTCCCCGTGTCCCGTAGGGACGATCTGACAGTAACGCCGCGTGGCGGTCATTGTCAGAGAGAGGCGTATCCTCGGGATTCGCCGCTGGCGGATACCCCCCGCTGGATGTAGCAGGAAACAGCGTCGCGTAGACGTGTTTGGCTGTAGTTAGTGAGCGGAGTTGCCCTCAGCAACGTACAGGGTTTGCAAGATGGAGGGGGTTCTGCCGGCAGTGCTACGCATAACGGAGGGTGCCTCTTGCAAATTGACAAGTGGAAGTTTTCTAGCGGGGATCAGCTCACAGGAGATTTCGCTCAGCGGACTTCGACACTTGGAAGATGACAAGTGAGAAGTTCCGCTAGCGGACTTCGACACTTGGAAGATGACAACTGGGAAGTTCCGCTAGCGGGGTTTCGCATAGCGGACTTCGACACTTGGAAGATGACAAGTTAGAAGTTCTGCTAGCGGGGTTTCGCTTAGCGGACTTCGACACTTGGAAGATGACAAGTGAGAAGATCCGCTAGCGGGGTCTCCCTTAGCGGACTTCGACACTTGGAAGATGACAAGTGAGAAGTTCTGCTAGCGGGGTTTCGCATAGCGGACTTCGATACTTGGAAGATGACAACTGGGAAGTTCCGCTAGCAGGGTTTCGCATAGCGGACTTCGACACTTGGAGGATGACAAGTGAGAAGCTCCGCTAGCGGACTTCGACACTTGGAAGATGACAACTGGGAAGTTCTGCTAGCGGGGTTTCGCATAGCGGACTTCGACACTTGGAAGATGACAAGTGCGAAGTTCCACTAGCGGGGTTTCGCTTAGCGGAATCCGCTGACGATTGGCGCCCTCCTCCCAAAAGTTGTGGTTTCTACTGGACGCTTCGTCTGATGGTGGTGGACACGTGGCGAACCCCTAAAGGGTTAGCGTGCGGAGGCGTGCCTCCTCCGCCTAGCCGTCTCCTCGCCATTAATGTCGAGTAATGATGGGTTTTGTAACCGAGGCGACGCCTCCGTTAATCCGGATAGTAACTGTAGTTGTGGGACACGTGTACGGCTGACATTTGATGCCGTTTTTCAATGGACGGCGTAGGAATGTCTGACGTTGACATAAAAGGGGGGGGGGGAAGTTGGCATATTTGGTACTCTGCTCTAAACTTTGAACTGTGCTTCGTCGTCTTCAAGCTTTCTGCGTCTGAGATCAGAGAAGAGAGTTGAGGCGATATTGCCGACTTTTCGTACGTGGAAGAACAGACGATCTTCGGCTCCAAAGACTACTGTTCACGCTGCTGTCAGAGACTCCATGGTTGAGGTTGGTATTCTGACCTATATCCCTGTTTCATTGAATGCCTGCCATGGTGATTTTTGGGTTTTGGGTGTTTCTGTGATATATCCTTTGTCGACGTGCTGTGAGGGTGTGAGAGTGGGTTTGGGGATGGGTTGTTGTAATTGACGGAATTGGGGTTGTTAGGGATTTTCTAGATGGTCGAATCTGGGTTTGAGTACGTTTGTTCTTGTTTTGGTATTTTCTGGGTTGAGTGTTCTTGATGTTCTTGGCGACTAACTGATATAGGGATAAGTTAGATCATGTGTGAGCTAACTGATTTGGGTTTTAGGGTTTGGGGATGGCCGAAGTCATAGAGATTTCGAGCAGTGAGGATTTCGGCTCGGATGTGTCGTTCAGCGCGGCGGATAGAAATTTTATTGACTCGTTGCGTCCGTCTGCCCGTGCAGGAACCTCACTGCCAGAACCGTTAGAGGTCGAGCCGCTACAGACCATTCCGTGGGATGCAGTTATGGGTCGTGCATCGCGTCCGGAGAGTTCTAGGGCGGGGGAGGCTGCCGCTGCCCATACTTTGCATGAAGAGCGACTAGAAAGCAATAGTGCCGCCAGCGGAAGGTGTAGTGGGGGAGGATACTGAGTCGGCGTGGGTGTTCGAGGACGGCACCCCTGTTGACAAGGCGGGAGGTAGGATGACCGCTGTTGCCGTCAACCGGTTGAAGCGGGTGTTCCGGTTGCCCGGCGTGGTGAAGCTGCGTCCGCCGACGGTAGAGGAGAAGGCTTCAATCCTACCAGCGGGTCACGCCGAGGTGCACGAGGCTATATTCCGCGAGGGAGTGACCTTCCCGCTGGTGCCCAACCTACAGATCCTCGTGTGCGAGTTCGGCATCGCCTTTGGGCAAGTGTGTCCCAACATGTGGCGGTTGCTGCTGGTGCTGAACTCGTTGTGGCGGTTATCTGGTTGTGAAGGACCGACCATGGCGGAGGTATTACACTTCTACGAACTAGTGTACGTGAAGCGCCAGGGTTGTAGAGGGCAAGTAAACCTAAGTCGTCGCCAAGTATGCCTCCGGGCTGGCGGCGTAGAAAACGGCAGTGGACCCCTATATGCTGGCGCTGAACTCGTCAGAGGCTGCTGTGGTGCTGCCAATGCCGCACCACTCTCATCTTGGTGGTGACGGGCTGCTCGCTGTTCAGGCGGGGACTGGCGCGGCGAGCGAAGTGGCGCAGCGGAAGGAGAGAGCGCCAGCGATACGGCGAGGGGTACCGAAGAAGGCGGTGTGCCCAACGGAGGGTGTAACCATAATGGGGTTGGAGCCGTCGACGGGGGGTGCGATGGCTGCCGCAGCTGGAGGTACGTGGACCCTTCAGCGAAAACGCCGTCAACCCGAATCGGGCGGGGAATGGGAAGAGGTGGAGGTCACCGGGGCCGGCGAGCAGCCGAATAAGTCAAGGCAGGCTCCTCCCGAGGCTCCCTCTGACGTGGCTATAGCGGTGGGTATGAGCGGCTTGGACTCATTTTCCGCTTATGCCGAGTTCCTCAACGACGGTGAACGGGAGTTCCTGTATCACCTCTGCGAGCGGCTGGGGTTCGGCGGCTTGGAGGGGATTGTTCGGTCGACCTCCGTCAGCGAATCGCCCTTCAGCACAGCCTTTGGGCACATCGCCGTTGAGCTTCATGAGATGTTCCAGGCGGCGTCCAAACAGCCCCTGGTTGAGCGGGAGCTCCGAGAGGAAGTGGCGGGCCTACAGAGGGACTTGGGGAAGGCCCAGGAAAAGCTGGCTAATGTCGAGCGACGCTTGACAAAAGCCGACTGAGATGCGGCAGACGCCCGTGGCAAGCTGAATGTTGCCATTGAGCGGCACCTGGAGCAGAACGAGCGGTTCGCCTAGCTAGAGCAAGACATGTCCCTGCTGCGGGATCGGGTGGCCGCTAAGGAGAAGAAAGTTGAGATCCTTCAGCGGGAGTCTGCGGCCAAACAGGCTGAGATCAAGCGGCTAGGGGGTGAAGTCGCTCGCTTGGAGGCTGAGGGGGGCAGTGCTGCGGCCGCCGCTGTTGAATCATACAAGCAGTCAGCGGAGTACAAGAAGGCACTGACTGAAGCAGCGAAGGCGGGTGCCCTAGCTAATGTGGAGATGCTGCAGCAGAAGGGCGCCATCGACTGGACGAAAGCGTCGATGCCGGTCGTGCAGCCATCAAGGGAAGCTCGGCCAACAACAAGTACCGCTCCCACTGCTGCCCCCACTGCCTCCCCTGGTCATGTTGAAGGAGCCCGTTCGGGTAGCGGGGAGAGTGGCGGATTCCCAAAGGGCGACTCTTAGCGGACGCCTACCCAGTCTGAGGTGTCTCGCTCTGGGTTCTTGGAGGCCCACACCCGGGCGGATGGCACAGTAGAGACCCCCAGTCCCACAGCCTGAGGGTCTGACCAGACGAGCCGTTCACATCCACAGCAGGCCGCCAGTGTAGATGCTGAAGGTAGCGGAGCCGGCCTTGCCAACCCTGCCAACCCTTGAAATTAGGAGTAGTAAAGTTTTTTTTGTAGCCGCTGAGGCATAAATATTTCATGTAATTCTCTTTGGAGTATAAATGAAATTTTGGAACCTAAGCTCCTATACTCTGTATTTTTTTTTGTTTTTGATGATCTGTGTACCGCTAGGGGTGTTGACAATTTTGTTTTTGGCCATGAATGAAACATTAAAGGAATTAAAATTGGTCCAAGTGCACAATGTAGCCGACGTAGTCCGCTGACTGGCGTTGCCAGTTGCCCTCAGTGCTAGA
The DNA here is from genome assembly GCA_001662545.1 of Rosa x damascena. Classification (NCBI taxonomy): domain Eukaryota; kingdom Viridiplantae; phylum Streptophyta; class Magnoliopsida; order Rosales; family Rosaceae; genus Rosa; species Rosa x damascena. The sequence goes on from LYNE01005524.1 coordinate 14,576, forward strand.
CTTGGTAACAATGGTTTGAATAATTCTTCGTTTCATTGGTAGCTGTCTGAATAGCTTTTACAAAAGCGGGGTCGTACCCGTTGGGTAGCTTCCCTTAGCTAAATGTTGAACAAAAATTTAGCTAAGTCAAGATGCTCATGGGTAGCGGTATAACTATTTGTAGTAATACCGAAGGTGCTCGGTATTCTAGGGGTGGGTCGTTGTGACGCCATCCTTATCCATTAAGTATAAGGTGTCTGGGCTCACGACCTCTACAATTTTGTATGGACCTTCCCAAGTTGGGCGGAGTTTTGTTGGCGGTGGTATGACTTCTTTCATTACCCAGTCCCCCAGTTGGAGGTTGCGAGCTTTGACCCTGGCATTGTAGAAGCGCGATACCCGTCGCTTGTTTTGGAGATTGCGCAAATGGGTCGCTTCTCGCTTTTCCTCTAGGAGATCCCTGTCGAGGTTAACGCCGTCGCCGTTGGTCTCGGGGCAGTAACCTTCGACCCTAGCGGTTGGTTGGGTTACCTTGATAGGCAAGATAGCCTCAGTTCCGAACATCATACAACAGGGGGTTTCACCTGTGGCAGAAGTTGGGATTGTCCTGATGGCCCATAGAATTTCCGGGAGCTTCTCCGCCCACAAACCCTTGGCCCTATCGAGCTTCTTCTGCAACAGCTTCTTGATTATCTTGTTTGCTGCTTCGACCTGGCCGTTGGTTTGGGGGTGAGCGACTGATGCAAAACGCATCTTGGTGCCCAGGTTGGCAGTGAAAGAGATGAGTTCCTTATTGTTGAACTGCGTGCCATTGTCTGTGATGATTGAATGTGGGACACTGTAAAGGCAGTAGATGTTTTTCCAGAGGAAGTGAATTACCTTGGCGGTAGTTATTGCCGTCAGGGGCTCCGCCTCTATCCACTTGCTGTTGTAGTCGATGGCGACAATGATGTATTTGAACTGACCTTTGGCGGTTTGGAATTTTCCCATCAAGTCCAGGCCCCATGTTGAATAAATCCAAGGATCGACGATAACTGACAGAGGCTCCGCCGGGGCATGTGGAAGATCAGCATATTGTTGGCATTTGTGACAAGATTTTGATATCCGTCAGGCATCATCACCAAGCGTAGGCCAAAAGTAGCCTTGTCGCATTGTGCGATTAGCCAAGGATCTGGCTCCTGAGTGATTTCCGCATTCTCCGCCATGTATTGTCACCAGCACGACCCTTCCCTCCTTTGGGGTTAGACAGCGGAGGTTGGGGTGAGTGAATCCTTGGCGGTAAAGTTTGTCCTTCTGTATGTTGTAACGGGTTGCTTTCCGCTGGAGCTGTCGCGCCTTGATCTTGTCCTCTGGCAATGTCCCGTTGCGTTTGTACAGAATTATTGCGTCCATCCAGCTAGGATTGGCCTCAATGTTAAAGATCTCTGCTAGGGTTTTTGTGATACTTGGCCTGTCCAGAGACTCTACCCTTGTGTCCGCTGGACTCTGGTGTGGCTGGGCGGTTGCCAGTCTTGCCAATGAATCAGCTTTGGCGTTCTTTTCCCTGGGGATTTATGTGATGGTGTGGAACTTGAATTTTTTGAGCAGCGCCTTGGCGTACCCTAAGTATGCCGCTAACTGCTGGTCCTTGGCTTGAAAGCTATCGCTGACCTGGTTAATGACCAACTGAGAGTGGCTGAAGATGTTGACACTGTCTGCCCCTGAATCAATGGCAAGGAGGAGGCCGGCAATGGGTGCCTCATATTCCGCCATGTTGTTGGAAGCTTTGAAGTTGAATTCCAACGCGTATTCGACGCTAAGCCCCCCTGGTCCTGTTAAGATGATTCCGGCGCAGTTGGCCTTGGAGCAAGCTGAACCGTCCACGTGTAGGTTCCAGTTTGATTGTTGGGGAGCCGGGCCCTCGGCTGTCGCCATTTCCGTTCCGGTTGGTACATCATTCTTGGCTTCGGACTGACGCTCGGTGAGCTCAGCAATGAAATCTGCCACCGCTTGGCGGTTTGTGGTTTGTAATCTATGTCAAACTCGCTAAGCTCGATGGCCCACTTGCTGAGGCTCCCTGAATGTTCAGGGTTCTGCATTACTTGTCTCAGCGGTTGATTAGTTAACACATGGATTGTATGGGCTTGGAAGTACTGGCGGAGGCGTCTGGCAGCAACGATGAGTGCGAGAGCAAGCTGCTCCAAGGGAGGATACCGTGTTTCTGCTCAGTTCATGCCCCTACCAGCATAGAACACAGGGAGCTCGTCCTAGCCCTCCCGCCGGACTATGGCGCAGCTTACTGCTGACTGAGATACCGCTAGGTAAATGTATAATGTTTCTCCTTGCACAGGAATGGAGAGGAGTGGAACTGCCGCCAGATATTCCTTCAGGCCTTGGAACGCCGCCTGGCACTCTGGGTTCCAATCGATGACCTTCTTGTGGGTTGTTTTAAAGACTTTGAAAAATGGGGCGCACCTGTCGGTCAGTCTGGAGATGAATCGAGACAGGGCGGTTAGCTTGCCCTGGAGGCATTGGACGTGCACCTTCCACTCCGGGTCTTTTAAGTTAAGGATGGCTTGCACCTTGTCAGGGTTGGCCTCGATGCCCCGCTCACTGATAACATACGCCAGAAATTTGCTGGCGGTGATGCCAAAGAAACATTTTTCTGGGTTGAGGCGCATACCATAGGTCAGGAGGATGGCTACTATGATTTTTAGGTTTGCGACATGTCCGCTGGCTTTAATACTCTTGACCAACATGTCGTCTACGTAGACCTCAATTATCTTGCCCAGATGTTCCGCGAACATGGCGTTCATCAGTCGTTGATAAGTTGCCCCTGCGTTCTTTAAACAGAAAGGCATCAGATTGTAACAGTACAGGCCTTTGTCGGTAGTGAAGGTGGTGCACTCCTGGTCGTCGGGATGCATCCTGATCTGGTTAGAACCGGAGAACGCATCCATCATGCTGAAGAGCTCGTGTTCGGCGGTTGCATCGATGAGTTGATCGATGCGGGGTAGTGGGAAGCTGTCTTTCGGGCATGCCTTGTTAAGATTTTTGAAGTCGACGCACATCCTCCACCTGCCGCTAGCCTTCTTGACCATAACCAGGTTGGAAATCCACTAGGGATAGATGACCTGGCGGATGAACCCAATGCCCTGGAGCTTGGCAACCTCTTCTCTTATAGCACGGTACTTCTCTTCGTCGAATGCTCTTCGTTTCTGTCTGATAGGGTAGAAGGATGGTTTGATGCTCAACTTGTGTGAGATGATTTCAGGGGAGATACCTGGCATGTCTGCATATGACCAGGAAAAGACCGTAGCGTTGTCATGTACGAACTGAGTGAGCTCCGCCGCCAGCTCTGGGTCTAATTGAACGCCAATGCGGTCTGTTTTCTCAAGGTGCTCATCAGAGATGCTAACAACCCTCAGTGATGTTTCTGGGTTGACCGGCTCCTTCCTTACGTACTTCTTTTCGTCTTCCCTAGGGTCCTCAAAAATGTTTGGTGGCGGTGCCCGACTGCCTACCGCTAGGATCTCATAGCGGCGGATTGATTGTGTTATAGTAGTAGAATAACACTCGCGTGCCAACTGTTGACTTCCCTTGACACAGCCTGTGTCATTGGGTGTGGGGAATTTCATGAGCAGCATGTACCCGGCGATGATGCACTTGATTTTGTTGAGCGCTGGCCGTCCAATGATGGAGTTATATGAGCTGAAACAATCGACAATTATGAACTCCGTATGTATTTCAGCCATACATGGACTAGTACCGATAACTAGCCGCATATAGTCAGAACTCAGAAGTTTCGTGACGTCACCGGAGAAGCTGAGCAATGGTTCATGATCTTGGAGCAATTTTCTGTTCCGCTTAAGGTCGTTGTAACAACCACTGAATATAACGTTGACAGCGGACCCGCTATCAACCAGGATTCTTCCGACTGACATTTTGCCGAGAATGGCGTCGATTAAGAAAGGATCGTCATGGGGCAGATGCACTCCGCGTTCCTCCTCCTCTGAGAAGGTAATAGGCTCCCAACCAGCCCTTGGGAGTTTGGCGGATCTTTCATAGAGAATGTTGCAGACTTCCTTTGGGTGATTAGCCCGCGCATAACGCTTTCTAGCTCTGTGAGACATGTTGGTGATTGGAGCACCTCCGTCGATGGTGTTGATGCGGCCCATGGGCTCAATGTCGGCGATCACAGGTGGCGGTTGGCGCACCTTGAACTGCTCAAGCTTGCCATCACGGTACAAGGTCTTAATGGCCGTTTTGAGGGCGTTGTAGCTGTTGGTATTGTGACCGCTGTCTTCGTGGTATTTGCACCACCTGCCGGTGTTTCTTGGTTTTCCCGTTTTTGGGTACCTCCCCGGGATTTGATCCTTGCACTGATTGTATATTTCTTCATACGAGGCCGTGAGGACTGTGAACACTGCATACCGCTGGGAAGACTCCTTATGTTTGTTGCGGTTGTCCCTATGGGATGGGCGGTTCCCCTTATAGTGTTGGTCCTTCTGTCGCTTGTTTTGGTACTGACCCTGCTGCCATTCCCGCTTTTTGTCAGTTGGCGGAGGGTTGAGGGTTTTGTTAGCGGTCCCCTGCTGACTGGAGGAGGGTTGTACTGACTTTGCCAATACTGCTGGTGGCGGTGAGGTCTCTCCATATGTGATGAATTCTGCTTGGGCATGAATGACCGCCTCACTCATGAGGTGGTCGTATACCGCATTTGGATGATTGTAGTTGAGGTGATAGAGAAATGGTCTTTTGAGGAGTCCGTGCTTAAAAGCCGCCGAAGCCATTGTTTTATCAAGATCGCGGCATTGAGATGCTGCCGCTCGCCACCTTGTGACGAACGCCTTCAGTGTTTCCTCCGTGCCCTGCTTGACGTTGAATAATTGGCTTGTGTTGTGGTGCCCGGCAGACAATAGGATGAACCGGGAAAGGAAAGCGTGCGATAATGCCTGGAATGAGTCAATGGATCCCGGCGGGCACTCGAAGAACCAATTCATTGCCTCATTGTCCAGCGTTTCACTGAACAAGTGGCACAGGGTGGCGTCATCAAATCCCTTGTTGTTGGTGACTTTCTTGAAGGTGTCCATATGGACGAAGGGATCAGTCTTACCGCTGTAATGTGACATTTTTGGACTTTTCACATACGCCGGTCTGACGGCCAGCAAAATTACAGCTGTGAATGGTCCTAGCCTGGACGCCAAAAGTGGATTTGAAGTTGGTGCTAGGGTTCCTGATTCCACCCGGATCAACCTTTGTTCCAACTGTTGCATCCTTTCTAGTATTTGAGCGGTTGCATCGCCGGCGGGGTCTTGCCTGGTACTTCGCTGAACTGATCCTCGCTTAGGAACGGGTGGGTTTCCCTCTGTTCTTGCCCGAGGTCTCGAGCGGTGGGTGTGCAGTGATGACTCTGCCACCTGTTCCAGCATTAGCTGGGGTACAGGGGGTGGTCCTATTCCCGCTAGCTCTGGTGGGTGCAGCGGGACCTGGATATGCATGACTGGTGCTGGTATCAATGCTCCTGTGCTAGGTCGGCTGTGCCTGGTACTTCGTGACTGTCACTTCGTGTCGGGTTGGCGGTTGGCGGTTACCGCCAGCGTTTTCTTTAGCTCCTCAAAGTGGGACACAAGCGTGGCCACTTGCTGTTGGGCCTCGGTCTTCTCCTTGCGTTCTTGTTCACGCTCTCTGTTTGCCTTGTGAAGATCCTCCAGTGCCAGCTCATACAGAGAGGCGAGGTCTTGGCCTGGCGGGCGGCTACTACCTGGGTTTGTCTCACCTCCGGGGTTGACCGGGGTGGTGAATAATGCGCGGTTAATGCCTACCGCTGGGTTGGTGGGCTGGGCAATGGCTGACTGATCAGCCTGCTTGTCAGCGTCTTCCCTGCTACCGTTAGTCATGGTGATTGTGGCGGGATGTCCTTTTGTTCAAGACTTCCCACAGACGGCGCCAATGTTAATGCTCAAATCCGGCGGTAGCCAGCTTCTTGCTTAACGCAGGTCCGGTGGGTGGACCACTACTCCGAGGATTGGATAACTTCCGTTTGCTGTAACACGAGAGACAAGACGTCAGAGGGATGCCTAAGTCAGTCACTGTATATGGGCAGCGGAATAATAAATGAGTAGTAATTACGTAATTAATGAGGAGAGAGGAGGTAACCTTTTATAGGTGAGAAAGGGGTTGATCTTCTTCTTGTTTCCGATGTGGGACTGAAGTGCTTCGATTCCCAGCGTCTGGGGCTTCTGATGCCATCTTGACGCGGCGCGTGGCGGCGCGTCAGCGGTGATCTGGGGGCGGTCCAGGGTTCGAACGGTAGCCCTCCTGGCTGTGCCTCCACGGATTACCTCCTTGGTGGGAGTCGGTACCTCTGGCGGTACCATGAGCGTGGCTCATTATAGCTAATTATGCTCGTTCTGGCACATGTAGGTACAAGGGCGTTTTTTGAAAAGACTTGCGCCATAAGGCGAGATTGCTATCTCTTTTTCTCATCACGCTTTCAAACGAAGACCCATTAGTCAATAGGTTCTATGTTAGGAGGTGTTAGCATTATTGGGTCGAAAACCTTCCTCTTCGTTAGAGAATCCAACTTAACCTGGATCGCATCTTTCCATTTGGGTCAAATCTCTCTACGTTGGCATTCATTCATCAACTGAGCGTGGTTCGATATCATCGGACCCAACAAACTCATGAACAACGAAATGCGGAACTACATCATCAATTATGATGGAGTTTCTATCCCACATCTCATGTACACTAGTGTAAGTTTCATAGAGCTCTATATTCTCAAGAATAGGTTCTGACGTTGAGGCGTCCCCCAACGATAACCATAACCCAGAAGATACTCATGAGACAGATTTTGAGTGTCGATGATCAAAGAATTGGAATGTGCCAAAGTATCATTCGAACTCACGAGCCTCCCACGCATCCTAGCTGGGGCCATTGCCTATAACGCCAGAGTTCCACTCTCTTTGGCATTGGCGCCATGCCTACCTCCGTGTAGGGTGGCGCTACGTCCTCTCGTAGCGACATCCTTCCTTGCAGGCATGTTTGCAGCATATTTGTGTGATCTCGTCACTTTAGTAGGGATCGAGATGAGGCATAGTGGGGACAGACCACGACAATTCCTGTCATTCCTGTTGAACATCTGTGTTCTTACCTCCCCCTAACGATGGGAAGACTGTCTCATCAAAGTGACATCGTCAAATCTAGCGGTAAGGAGATCGCCTAGCAAGGGCATGAAGTGGCGGACGATTGTTGGAGTCTCAAATCCAACGTAGTTGCCCATTCATATGTGAGGACCCATTATAGAGAGTTGTGGCAGTGCAATTGGCACATAAAGGCACACTCAAATATGTGTAAGTACGATACTTGTACCCAGTCACAAGCTGTAACACAGAGGTAGGTTGAGTGGCTGTGGGTCATAAACGAATTAGCATAGCTGCATGCGATATTGCATCACCCCAAGCGGATATAAGGAAATTAATGCGCATTACCAATGTCCGGACTACCAACGTAATCATTTCCGCGAGACCAATTGGGTGTGTTTATGAGAATATAATGTCCAACATTAGTCCCAATGCAATAACCATCGAAAGTCTTCGATGTAAACTCTCTAGCATCATCAAGTCCAATTGACAGAATTAGGATGATCTGGGAGTGAGCCTGTTGACATATGATATTTGCTAGGAGTGTAACATAAGCAGCATTTACAGGTAAACAATGGCACAACACGTGACCAGCGTGTTTGAGTATCAACCAATATCATGAGATATTTAAAGGTCCGCAAGTTGGTTGAATCATTCCATAGAATCCCCAAAGATTCTATGTAAGAACATAATGAGTATTTTCATATCCTTTGTATAGGACCGTCTCAGTCCTAATTTCCCTACCGAACGGGCTTTGTAAAACTAGCGAGAGGCTTTAGAAGCAACCAATGAGAATTTTGGTTGGGCCTGAGCGTCTGAAATGCTATTTGAAGCAAGTTGGTGATTGCAGCATCACCTAGGGCGCCAACACCATGATGGACGCCATCCATGGCGTCATGGATAGGGACTGCGCCAGCCCTAGGCTGGTGGTGGAAGGAGGCGGTGCCCTAGGCAGCTGCGTCGGTCACACTTAGTCCAGAAATCAACTTTTGATTCATGTTTTGTTTCGCTCGAAAGAAATGATGTCCATGTGAAGTCTTTAGTAGACGGATCATCATATCATGACTAGGATGATCTATCATGTCGTGACAAAGCCAATATGTGTCTAAATCCATGAGATCTTCTCTCATAACTTTATTGGATTTTATAGCTCGAATAGTGACATAGAGTCCACTAGAGAGACACATAAACTTCTCTAAGATGCGCATTTGTTCGCAATCATTAGGGTATTGCAAAGGAACTCATTTCCGTTCTCTACATGCGTTTTTCGCATGGAATCCGTTGGCTATTCAGAGGTGCGATTGGCCCTAGGAGCATAGAGAGTTTCTGTGACAGTAATTAAGGTGCCATTTGGCAAGTGGAACTTGGACTATTCCATGTCCTTGAATTAATACTGATGGCCCAACCATCGTAGTCACAAAAGTCATATGCTCAGAATCAAAATGGAGTCATAAAGAACTCGAAATTTTATTCATAAGCTAACAGAGTTACATCATTGTCTCTTTAACTAAACAAAACCTAATCCAAAATGATAGCTAATGCAAAATAATGGTAGTCGTCTAACTTCTTTCGGTAATTCCAAAATAAATGTGACCAGGTGAGTAGAGAGATGTTGATGGAGCAAAGCCTGCTTAAGTACCACTAATCTCATAACCTTCCTAGACATCACACTTACTTTGGGTGAGCCTACTTTGAAGAAAAAATAAACCATAGGCATTTACTACAAAAATATATGGCAATTGCCTATTACATCTCTTGGGAAAATAAAGACTTAAACAGAATTGGCGATCTATTGATCCCATCCAGATTTGTAGTCTTCAACCTTTCACTCCAGATCATTTTCTTGATCTTCTTGTTCCATATAGTGAGCTTCTCTTGCTTCACAATATGCTTTGTAGGAGGTGACGATTTCTTCACGAGCTCTACAAATGTGTGCCCAATGATCAGACACTCCACATCGAGAACATACATCTCTTTGCTCAAACTCCATTGATTGAGGCGCTTTGAAAGCGTCATTTAGATGGCTCTTAGTGTTGGTGGCGCCACCAACATGGCCAGAAGCGTTGCCTCCCTCTCTCTTTCCACGTTGACCTCTTCGGTTCCGTGTTCGCCTATATTGGCGGTTACCTTCCCAAGTAGAGCGATTATATGGACCAGAACGTCCAGAAGTATCCTTAAGGTTAGGGTTTCACTCTTGGTGCCTTCTCTTGGGGGCGCGACTATAATTGGATTCCGGAATATGCTCTATTTCCACAGATCTCGAATTACAGTTCTTCACAAGGATGTTGTCATGCTTTTCAGTGACATTCATAGCTCCAATGAGCTCATGAAACCTTGTGATCCGTCCTGCAACAACATCAATTCGATAGTTCTTAGCAACCATCAATGCAGAGACGGGGAAGGTAGAGAGAGTCTTCTCAATCAACATCGCATCTGTGATCTCTTTACCACAAAATTCCATTAATGATTTAATGTGAAGTGTTTCCGAGTTGTAGTCAAGAACTGACTTGAAATCACAGAAGCGGAGGTTATGCCATCTCACTTCTAGGTCAGGAAGCAGGGAGTCATGGACGTTGCCAAATCTATCTTCGAGTGAGACCCACATCCTTCTGGGGTCTTCTTCATTCATACACTCGTACTGGATCGATTCATCCATATGACGAGTCATTAGGATGATGGCTTTCGCCTTATTTGCCTCTAAGGCTGCTCTATTTGATTCCAAAGCTTGAGCTTACTCAACAGTTAGCACGTCCTGGCTAGGCTCGAGAATTGTATCCAGGATTTCATCGGCCTTGAGATGCTGGCAGATATCACGAACCGACCTGTGATATCCAGAGCCAATTGTTCCCAATGGAGCAAAGTCCAATTTGTTCAGGTTACTTATCCTGAAAGAGAACAAGAAATTAGGGTTAGTTTCGGAGAGTAAAAACTATCACGAAAACATATAAAATTTCTGAGCGTAGTCGCTTCCAAGAAATTAGGAATTTCCGAGCGTAGTCGCTTCCAAGAAATTCGATTCCAAGAGGGGTTGGATTAGATCGAAACAATGATGTTTGCGGTCGATCATTTTATCTCAACAAACTCTAAGTTTGGAGGACTCTACAAGCTCCAAGCTTGGAGTGAGCACTAACCCCCACAGTTCGGCTTAATTTGGTCTCCCCTATGATTAAGAAAGGGGGGTAGAAGAATGGAGTTTGTAAGTCCCCGGGAAAGAGAAAAGAAATTGAAATTATGAAAGCAAAAGGAATTAAATAAAAGAAAAAATACCTTTTTTTTTCTCTTTGACTGTGCCTCCCATTTTTTTTCTTCTCCTTGTTTTTTTTTATTCTTTTCCTCCAGTGGGCCACAGGCCTTTTTTTTTTTTTTTTTTTTTTTT
>LYNE01005528.1:0-12891 GCA_001662545.1 Rosa x damascena
TGGCATCACTGGCTCGAAAACCTTCCTCTTCGTTAGAGAATCCAACTTAACCTAGATCACATCTTTCCATTTAGGCCAAATTTCTCTACGTTGGCATTCATTCATTAACAGAGCGTGGTTCGATATCATCAGACTCAACAACCTCATGCGCAACTACATCATCAATTATGATGGTGTTTCTATCCAACGTCTCATGTATACTAGTGTAATTTTCAAAGAGCTCTATATTCTCAGGAATAGGTTTTGATATTGAGGCATCCCCCAACGAAAATCATAATCTGGAAGATTCTCATGAGACGGATTTTGAGTCTTGATGATCAAAGGATTGGAATGTGCCAAAATATCCTTCTAACCCACAGGCCTCCCACGCATCCTAGCAGGGGCCATGGCCTATAACGCCAGAGCGCTACTCTCTTTGGCGTTGGCGCCATGCCTACCTCCGTGTAGGGTGGCACTACGTTCTCTCGTAGGGATGTCCTTCCTTGCATGCATATTTGCAGCAAATGTGTGAGCTCGTCACTTTAATAGGGATCGAGATGAGACATAGTGGGGACAGACCACGACAATTCCTGTCGTTCCTGTTTAACATTCATGTTCTTATCTCCCCCTAACGAACAGAAGACTGTCTCATCAAAGTGACAATATATAAATCTAGCGGTAAAGAGATTGCCTAGCAAGGGCATTAAGTGGCTGACGATTGTTGGAGTCTCATATCCAACGTATATGCGTATTCGTCTGTGATGACCCATCTTAGTGCGTTGTGGTGGCGCAATAGGCACATGAATGGCACACTCAAATATGCGTAAGTAAGAGATATGTGTGCCCAGTCACTAGCTGTAATGCAGAGATAAATTGAGTGGAGGTGGGTCATAGACGAATAAGCATAGCTGCATGAGATATTGCATTACCCCAAGCGGATATAGGAAGATTGGTGGGCATTACCAATGTTCGGGGTACCATCATAGTCGTGTCCGCGAGACCATTTGGGTGTATACATAGGAATATGATGTATTGTCCAACATCAGTCCCAGTGATATGCAATAACCATCGAAAGTCTTCGATGTAAAGTCTCTAGCGTCGTCAAGTCCAAGTAACTGAATGGAATGATCCGGAGAGTGAGCCCGTCATCATATGATATGTGCTATGAGTATAGTATAAGCAGCATGACAAGTGGACAATGGCACAACACGTGACCAGCGTGTTTATGTGTCAACCAACATCATGAAATATTTAAACATCCGCAAGTTCGTTGAATCGGTCCACAGAATCTCCTCGGATTCTATGTAAGAGCAGAATGAGTATTTTCGTATCCTTTTCATATGATAGTCTTGGTCTTAATTTCCATAAAGAACAAGCTTTGTAGAACGAGTGAGAGGTCTTAGAAGCAATCAATAAGGATTTTGGTTGGGCCTGAGCGTCAGAAACGCTATTAGAAGCAAAATTGGTGACTACATCACCTATTATGGCGTCATGACCATGGGAGACACCTACCATGGCGTCATTAGAGTGGACCGGGGCAGCCCTAAGCCGGAAGTGGACGGAGGCAGCACCAGAGGCAGTGGCTAGCTGTGGCTGTCATACTTAGTCTAGGAATAAACCTTTGATTCTTGCTTCGTTTCGCTGGAAGGAATGGATGTCCGTGTGAAGTCTTTAGTAGACAGATCATCATATCATGACTAGGATGACCTATCCTGTCGTGAAAAAGCTAATATGTCTCTAAATCCAAGAGATCTTCTCTTATAACTTTATTGGATTTAATGGCTTCAATAATGGTGACATAAAAATCCAATAGAGAGACACATTATTTTCTCTAAGATGCGCCTTTATTGATAATCATTAGAGGAAACGCAAAGAAACTATTTTTTGTTCTCGATCTACATGCGTTTTCTCATTGAATTTTTTGGCTAGAATAGCTCAATAGAGTTCGATTTTCCCTAGGTGCGTAGAGATTTTATGTGACAGTAATCAAGGTGCCATTTGGCAAGCAGAATTTGGGCTATTCCATGTCCTTGAACTAATCCTGATGGCCTAACCATCATAGTCACAAATTAATATGCTCAGAAATTGCAAATGGAGTCATAATGAAAAGAACTTTTATTCAAAAGCCAATGATTTACATCATTGTTTGTTAGCAATTAAGAAAGTCTAATCCTAAGCTAGCTAATGCAAAAAAAAAAAAAAAAAGCAATTTAAAATCTTTTGGTAACTCCAAAATAAATATGACCAGGTGAATAGAGAGATGTCGGTGGAGCAAAGCTCGCTTAAGTACCATTTATCTCAAACCTTTGTAGACATCATACTCACTTTGGATGAGCTTAATTGAAGAAAAACTAAATCAATGACATTTAGTACAAAATATATGGCAATTGCCTATTAGATCTCTTGAAAAATAAAGACTTATTTAGAATCGCCAGTCTCTTGATCTGGGTCGGATTTGAAGTCTTCAACCCTTTGTTTGGGATCGACTTCTTGATCCTCTTGTTCCATGTAGTGAGCTTCTATTGCTTCACAATATGCTTTGTCGGCGGTGACAATATTTTCACTAGCTCTACAAATATGTGCCTAATGACCGGATGCTCCACATCAAAAACATACATCTTTGTGCTCATGCTCCCTTGATTGAGGCGCTTTGAAAGCGTCATTAGGATGACTCTTAGTATTGGTGGGGCCCCCAACATGGCCAGAGGCGTTGTCTCTCTCTCTTTCCACATTGACCTCTTCAGTCTTTGTTCACCAATTTTGGTGGTTACCTTCCTCATTAGAGTGAGAATATAGACTAGAACATCCAAAAATGTCCCTAGATTTAGGGTTTCGCTCTTGGCGCCCTCTTTTAGGGGCGCGACTATAATTGAACTTTGAAATATGCTTTGTTCCCATGGATCTCGAATTATAGTTATTCACAAGGATGCTGTCATGCTTTTCAGCGACATTCATGGCTCCAATGAGCTCATGAAACCTTGTGATCCGTCCTGCAATAACATCGATTCGATAGTTCTTAGCAACCATCAAAGCAACGACGAAGAAGGTAAGAGAGTCCTCTTCATCAACATCGCATATGTGATATCTTTTCCACAGAATTCCATCAAGGATTTAATACGAAGTGCTTCCGAGTTGTAGTCAAGAACTGTCTTGAAATCACAAAAGCGGAGATTATGCCATCTCACTTCTAGGTCAAGAAGCAAAGAGTCACGGATGTTGCCAAAGTGTTCTTCGAGTGAGACCCACAACCTTCTGGGGTCTTCTTTATTCATATACTCATACTGCAGTGAATCATCCATATGACGAGTCATTAAGATGATGACTTTCGCCTTATTTGCCTCCAAGGCTGCTCTATTTGCTTCCAAAGCTTGAGCATGCTCAACAGTTAACACGTCCTGGCTAGGCTTAAGAATCGTATCCAAGATTTCTTGGGCCTTGAGATGCTGGGGGACATCACGAACTCATTTGTGATATCCAGAGCCAGTTGCTCCTAATGGAGCAAAGTCCAATTTCTTCAGGTTACTCATCTTGAAAGAGAATAAGAAAAATGGTTAGTTTTGGAGAAGAAAAGCTACCACGAAAACAATAGAAATTTTTGAGCATAGTCGTTCCTAAGAAGTTAAGAATTTCTCAGTGTAATCACTCCCAAGAAATTCGAGGTATTGGATTAGATCGAAATAATGATGTGTATGTGGTCGATCGTATATTCTCAACAAACTTTAAGTTTGGAGGTCTCAACAAGCTCCAAGCTCGGAGATAGCACGAATCCCCACATGAAAGAAGAAAGGAGAGTGGAAAAAGGGAGGTTAAAAGTCTCCGAGAAAAGAAAAGGAATTGAAAGTACACAAAGTAGGAACTTTTAATAAAAAAATACCTCTTTTTGAAGTCGCCGAAAAAATTGGTCAGAAAAAGGTCGCCGGAAGAAATTGCCTGTGGCCGTCGGTGAGGGGTCGCTGGCTCTGCCTTATGCGTGTTAGGTTTTTGTAAGGGTAACAATCTGGACTTTCGAGCTGCACTTTCGAGGCGAGGCTAACAATCTGTAGCTGGCGAGGCTAACGTTGGGCGCTGGCTTGCATGCTTACGCGTTGGCGTGAGCGAGGCGTAGGGTAGACTGTGATGAGCTGTTGCGAGGGTTGCTGTAAGGGTTAAGCAGATGTAGGCAGGCGTGTTGTGCATTAGGCGTTGCTAACATAGCGCTGGGGGTAGGCGCTAGCGAGGCTATCTGCTTCGGCAGGTGCCAAAGGGCGTGCAGGCGAGGATGCTGGGAATAAAGCGAGGCTAATACTGGCGTAGGAGCGCGCAAAGCTGTGTGGCAGGGATGGTGAAGCGAGGCTAACCCGGCCGGCTCAGGGGCTTTCCGGCCGATTCCGGTTATTTTGCCTCCGGTTCTGGACTCCTAGGATCAAGGGCTTCAAGGTATGGTTTGAAGGTTAAGATTTTAGGGTTTCAGGGTGAGCAACAGATGCGAAGCTCATCTTGGTGCCTAGGTTGGAGGTGAAAGATATGAGCTCTTTGTTGTTGAACTATGTTCCGTTGTCTATGATGATTGTATGGGGGACGCCGTAGGGGCAATAGATGTTCTTCAAGAGGAAGTGAGTTACCTTGGCGGTAGTTATTGCTGTCAGCGGCTCTGCCTCTATCCATTTGCTGTTGTAGTCTATGGAAACAATGATGTACTTGAACTGACCTCTAGCGGTTGGGAATTTGCCAAGTAGGTCCAAGCCCCAAGTGCAGTGAATCCATGGGCCGATGATTATCGAAAGGGGTTCCTCCGAGGCATGGGGGAGTTCAGCGTATTATTGACACTTGTCACAAGACCTGGAAACCTTTCTGGTGTCGTCGCCGAGCATGGGCCAGAAGTAGCCTTGTTGCATGGTGCGATTGGATAGAGACCTGGCGCCTGAGTGGTTTCCATATTCTTCGGCGTGTATCATCGCCACCACGACCTTTCCCTCTTCTGGGGTCTAACACCGGGGGTTGGGATGGGTGAACCATTGGCGGTAAAGCTTGCCATTCTGGATGTTATAGCTGGTTGCCCTCCGCTTAAGTGGCCTGGCTTCGACCTTGTCGGTTGGCAGTGTTCTATTGCGCTTGTATTCGATTATTTCATCCATCCAACTGGGGTTCACCTCAATGTTGAAGATTTTCACTAGGGTTTTGGTGATGCTTGGTTTGTCAAGGCATTCCACCCTTTGTGTCCGCTGAACTTTGGTGTGGTTGAGCAGTTGCTAATCTTGCCAGTGAATCAGTCTTGGCGTTCTTTTCTTTGGGGATCTGTGTGATGGTGTGGAATATGAATTTTCTGAGGAGTGTCTTAACGTATCCCAAGTATGCGGCTAACTGTTTGTCTTTGGCTTGGAAACTATCGTTGACTTGGTTGACGACTAGTTGGAAGTCGTTGAATATGTTGACGCTGTCAGCACCTGAGTCGATGGCGAGGAGTAAGCCTGCAATGAGCGCTTCATACTCCGCCATGTTATTTGAAGCTGTGAAATAGAACTTCAACGCGTAGTCCACGTTTAGTCCCCCTGGTCCTGTCAAAATAACGCCAGCACCACATGCCTTGGCGCAGGCGAAGCCATCCACATGGAGGTTCCAGTCTGATTGTTGCTTGGGTGCTGGTTCCTCAGTTGTTGTCATGGCCATGTCGCCCTCCGCTGGCTCTGTGATGGGCGCATCCTGTTACTCCGTGAGTTCAGCAATGAAGTCGGCCACCACCTGGCCTTTAGTAGCTGTTTGTGGCTTGTAGTCAATGTCGAACTCGCTGAGCTCGATGACCAACTTGTTGAGGCGTTCGGAGTGGTCATGGTTTTGCATTACTTACTTCAGCGGTTGATTCGTCAAGACATGAATTCTGTGGACCTGAAAGTACTGGCGGAGGAGTCTGGCAGCTACAATTAGTGCGAGAGCGAGTTACTCCAGGGGGGTATATCTTATCTTCGCCCCGTTCATGCCTGGTACAATGGTGCAGCTTACTGCTAATGGGGATACCGCTAGGTAGATGTAGAGTATCTCCCCCTGTACAGGGATGGAGAGAAGTGGGACTGCCACTAGATACTCTTTCAAGCTCTGGAATGCCGCCTCACAGTCTGGGGTCCAGTCAATTTCTTTCTTGTGGGTCCTCTTCGTGACCTTGAAGAATGGGAGACATCTATCGGTGAGCCTGGATATGAACAGAGAAAGGGCGGTTAGTTTGCCCTGAAGGCTTTGAACATGCACTGTCCACACCAGAGACTTCATGTTGAGGATGGCTTGCCCCTTGTCAGGGTTAGCCTCTATGCCTTGTTCAGTGACGATGTATCCCAAGAACTTGTTGGCGGTGACACCGAAGAAACACTTTTCTAGGTTGAGGCCCATACCATAGGCCAAGAGAATGGCGAATATAATGCGGAGGTTTGCCACGTGTCCGCTAGCCTTGATACTCTTGACTAGCATGTCGTCCACGTAGACCTCTATTATTTTGCCTAGGTGTTCAGCGAACATGGCGTTCATCAACCGCTGGTATGTTGCCCCAGCGTTCTTCAATCCGAAGGGCATGACATTGTAGCAGTATAGGCCCTTGTCAATTTTTTAGGTGGTGCATTCTTGGTTGCTGGGGTACATCTTGTTTTGGTTGTATCCTGAGAAGGCGTCCATCATGCTGAGCAACTCATGTCCCGCTGTAGCGTCAACCAGTTGGTCAATGCGGGGTAGCAGGAAACTGTCTTTAGGGCATGGCTTATTGAGACCCTTGAAGTTTACACACATCCACCACTTTCCATTAATTTTCTTAACCATGAGCAAGTTGGAAATCCATTGGGGATAATTGACTTGGCGGATGAACCCGATGCCCTGAAGCTTGGCGACCTCTTCCCCTATTGCACGATATCTTTCCTCGTCAAAGGCCCTTCGCCTTTGCCTGACCGGATAGAAAGACGGTTTGATGCTTAATTTGTGTGTGATGATTTCAGGGGAGATACCCGGCATGTCAGCGTAGGACCACGTGAAGACGGCTGCATTGTCCAGTAGAAACTGTGAGAGCTGGGCGCCGATTCGGACCGTCTGCTCAGGGTGTTCGTCGGAGATGCTGATAACCCCCAAGGATGTTTCTGGGTTGACAGGTTCCTTTTTTGCGTATTCTTCCTGTCGTCCCTAGGATCTTCAATTGCATCTGTCAACAGCACATGGTTTCCCACTGTTAGGATCTCATGGCGGCGTGTTGATCGTGCCACAGTAGTTGAGTAGCATTCTCGTGCTAGCCGTTGGCTTTCCTTCACACAGCCTATCCCGTTGGGTGTAGGGAACTTCATGAGAAACATATATCCAGCTATGATGCACTTTAGTTTGTTGAGTGCCGGTCGACGTATGATGGCATTGTATGAACTGAAGCAGTCGACAACGATGAACACTGTGTGTATCTCCGCTGTGCATGGGCTGGCGCCGATGACTAGGCGCATGTAGTCAGAACCTAGTCGTTACGTGACGTCGCAGGAGAAACTGAGCAGGGGCTCATGATCTTGGAGTAATTTCCTATTCCGCTGGAGTTGGTTGTAGTAGCCATTGAAGATGACATTGACAGCCAATGGCGGAGCTATATGAGGACCTACTGGGTTCTATGCCCCAGTCAAATTTTGGTTTCTAACTACATATGTATTTGGTTCTGCATATATATCACAGCCACTCAACTATCAATTGTTATTTGTTAATCGATTTTGTCCGATGCACCTACCTATCCTCAAGTTCTTTATCTTTATTGTTTCTTCTTTTTTCCTGCAAGTAAATTATTTTGCATGTTAGCTAACTAGAGTTTTATTGTATGCATGTATTATTGATTCAATTAGCTTTGTATAATTGTGGGGAGTTCAATTTCCGTAAAAGTGGTTAAAAGTGTTCATGAACTAAAATAGAATGATAAACTATTTTATTTAATATTATAAGTTTAACAAAAAAAATTTAAGTGCCCCAATTAGATTAAATTTCTGGCTCCTCCCGATCCGCTGTCAACAAGGACACTTCCCATAGACCATTTATCTAGCATAGCGTCGATCAAGAATGGGTCATCGTAGGGGAGATGTACTCCGCACTGATCTTCTTCCTCAGAGAAGGTAATGAGCTCCCACCCAGATTTTGGTAGTTTAGCGGATCTCTCATAGCGGATGTTGCAAATTTCTTTGGGGTAGTTAGCGTGTGCATATCGCTTTCTTGCCCTATGAGACATGTTGGTGATCGAAGCACCACCGTCGATGGTGTTGATGGGGCGCATGGGCTCAATGTTAGCGATCACAGGGGGCGGCTGACATACCTAGAACTGGTCCAACTTGCCATCACAATATAAAGTTTCAATTGCCGTTTTGAGAGCGTTACAGTTGTTGGTGTTGTGACCGTTGTCCTCGTGGTATTTGCACCACTTGCCGATGTTTCTTGGTTTTCCCACCCTTGGGTATTTTCTTGGGGGTGGCGGTGGAATCTGGTCCTTGCATTGATCGTATATCTCTTCATAGGAAGCTATGAGGACTGTGAACACTGCGTACCGCTGGGAGGACTCCGTTGGCTTGTTACGATTATCCCAGTGGGATGAGCGGTTTCCCTTGTTGTAATGTTGGTCCTTTTTCCGCTTGTTCTGGTTGTTGCCTTATTGCCACGTACTCTCTCTTTTTCTCAGTTGGCGGCGTAGCAGAGGTTTTGTTAGCGGTTTTCTGCTGGCTGGAGGAGGGCTGAGTGGATTTTGCTGGCGTTGGCGGTGATGGTGGGGTTTCTCCGTATGTTATGAACTCTGCTTGTGCATGGATGACGGCTTCGCTCATGACGTGGTCATACGCGGCGTTTGGATGATTGTAGTTGAGATGATAGAGAAATGGTCCCTTTAGGAGTCCTTACTTAAAGGCTGCCAGTGCCATAGTTTTATCAAGATCGTGGCACTGAGATGCCGCTGCTCTCCTCCTGGTGACAAATGCCTTCAATGTTTCCTCTGCGCCCTGTTTGACGCTGAACAACTGGCTTCTGTTGTGATGTCCGGCGGCCAGCAAAATGAACCGCGATAGGAAAGTGTTTGACACTGCGTGGAACGAGTCGATCGATCCCGATGGGCACTCAAAAAACCATCTCATGGCCTCTTTGTCTAATGTTTCACTGAACAAATGGCAGAGGGTGGCGTCATCGAATCCCTTGTTATTAGTGACTTTTTTGAAGGTGTCCATATGGACGAAAGGGTCAGTCATGTCGCTGTATTGTGGCATCTTTGGCGTCTTCGCATGTGTTGGTCTGACGGCCTGTAGGATTCTGGAGGTGAATGGTCCGGGCCTGGATGCGAAGAGCGGATTCAAAATTCGCGCTGGGGCGCTTGCCTCCGCCCGGATTAGCCTTTGCTATAATTGCTGGATCCTTTTCAGGATTAGGGCAGTTGCGTCGCTGGCGAGCCCTACCTGGAGGTTCTGCTACTCCAGCACCCTCTTGGGGGCAGGCAGATTGCCTTCAGTTCTAGCGCTGGCTGCGGAGCGGCTGGTGTGCGGTGTGATTCCGCTTCTTGTTCTAACATTAGTCGTTGTGGGGGTGGAGGACCCATTCCTAACAGCTCAGGCGGGTTCAGTGATACCTGCATCTGTATTAAGGGTGCGGGTATCAATTGTCCGGCTTTTGGTCGGCTGCGCCTAGTGCTTTGTGATTGCTCACTCTGTACTGGGTTAGCCCACAGCGCCTTCTTTAGTTCATGGACTTCGACATCAGCGTGACCACCTGCTTCTGGGCCTTAGCCTTTTCCTTGCACTTTTGTTCGCGCTCCCTATTTACCTTGTAGAGGTCTGCCAATGCCAGCTCATACATAGCGGTGAGGTCTTGGCCTGGTGGGTGATGACTGCTGCCTAGATGAGCCTCCACTGAGACTTGGATTTGTTGGATTTGGAGGGTGGCCTGCGACTCCACACTAGGATTGATTGGAGTGTTGAATAAGGCGCGGTTAACGTTAACCGCTGGGTTAACATTATCTGTTGGGTTGGTGGGTTGGGGGTTGGCAGATTGATCCGCTTGCTCCTTGGCGTTTCCCCCACTACCTTTAGTCATGGTGATTGTTGTGGTAGGATGGCTTTTTTCTCAAGGATTCCCACAGACGGCGCCAATGTTAATGTCTAAGATTCAGTGGTAGCTAAATCTAGGTTAACGCTGGTCCAATGGGCGGACTGCTACTTGTGATGCTGTTGTGACTCCCGCTATCTGTCAAATTAAATATAAAGGGCGTCAAAGGGAGACCGTGGTTGGCAGTCTTCTCTTCTCCGAAGCCTAAGTTAGTTAATGTATTTGTGTTGACAACATAACGGTAGGTTAGTAGGGTTAATTCCTGTTTACCCAGAAATCACAAGTATTTTGCCCACTTGCACCAACAAGTTTGTATTGTGCCCATTTACACAAATCTTAGAGGAAAAGACTTATAGGGGTAGTCTTTTCTAAACTAGTGCCTAATATGTCCTATGCTGACTTTTGGGTTCAACCTTTGCCTTTTCTTAGGAAAACCTGTTCAAACTCTTGAAAAAACAAAACTAGCCTTCAACATGCCCAAGTTTTTCACCTAACGACTTCCTGTCTAACGGTTACTTTAACAGGCGGAATCACTGCTGCTTGTTTCTATCTTAAGCTGACGCAATTTTTTCTAAGAAACAGAAAGTTCAAGCCTAAAAATAGTACTAGAAAAGAGGCAAAAATGGATATAAACATTTTTAAACATCAAACTAAAATAAAATGACAAGGTGGACGAGTAATCTGAAATTATTCATTCAAACATAGTTACAGACTAAAATTCAGAGCCTCATTCTCAGTTAAAAAGCTAAAAAGTTGTTTAGCTATCCATAAGAATGATTACAGTTACTTACTTGTAATGAAAGCACACAACTTCACACTAGACGGAAAGAAATAGCACTCTGCTACTATGGCTTTCTTACTTCTTGAGAGAATATGATTCTTCTGAATTTTCTGATCTAGAACTGATAGACGTTTTTTCGAATGCCTTATAACTGAAGCTAAAGCTCCTTATATAGGGAGCGGAACTCAAACTGAAATTCAAAACATCTAAATGTACAGAACAACTCTGTGACTTCTTGCTTTCTTGAGTGCTCCTGCTGGTAGAGGTCGGATGGGGAAAAGGATATTCTTCTAGGGGAAATGTTTTTCACCTTTCTTTTCTGAAAAGCAAAAGTAGCTTTTGGGAAAGTTCCAAAAGTACTTTCGGTGCTTTCTACACCTGCTGCTTCACATGTTCTCATCTGTTTCTGAATTGTGACCGAGGACAAATGAGTCGTTATCCGCCTGGGCCATACTAGCAGTTGTTGCATTGTCTTCGACATCTGTATCAACATACATCTTGTAGTGGTTGTCTATTTCAAGCTTTTCAACCCACTGTAAGCATGCCAGTGTCGAGTCTATCTCCTTTCTTGTGAGAGATATGAAAATGTCACTGCTGACTACGTCAGGATGGTCGTAGGCAGTGATAATAGTTTTTTCTCCTGCTGCCAGGAAGGTATTCTTGGTATCTTCAGAGATGATCTTCTTGATGTACTCTAGTGACATGGAGTTTGGCTGGCCATTGTACGCAACACAGGCGGGCTGAAGATATCGACGTTGAATGATTCTCACATAATGATACGGAGAAATGTATTCAACTTCACCGTTCGTTTTCTGAATCCATTATGGCGGAGTGGATCTGAACTTCAATCTTAGCATGCAGTCATTTTTTCTGACATTTTTGACTGTGTTGACGATTATAGGGGACAGTCCCTTGAGATCATCATTTGTTTTAGTCCACAGATTATGGACAAAACCATTTCAACAAGCCAAAGCTTGTGTTCTTGAGGATGTTCACTCTGAACATTGACTAAGTATCTTCCAACATAAGGTCCAGCAATAATGAAGAGAGTTGGAGGAATACAGGCCTCAGAATTATGTTTTCCTATCAGATTATGGAATTCCAACCAATCTGATTCTTTTAGTGCTATGATAGGAATTCGAGCACTTTCTGGATCTTCAAGATAGTGAATTTTTTCACTTCTAACAGCACTCTGCTGTATTTGCATTTCTTCATGCTGTGGTCTAGCATTTTCATGTAGTTCTTCAGCTAATGCAAATAAAGCTGGGAACATAATACCACTGTTTCTTTCCTGAAAGGCAAATAAGAGATTATCCAGGATTGCCTTCTGGTGGTAAGCTAGCCTCCTGCTAGTTCTGAATACAGGATCTGCAAAGGTTCTCAATTCATAATTAAAAACATTTATAACTCCGGTTGGAGTTGGTTTGCTTTTTGGCAAAGCAACAGCCGTCAATGGTCTTGATGAGCCTTTACCGTCTGCCGTTTGAGATGGGCTAGCCAATCCTTTACCCTAGGATTGATCAGTTGTGGCCAAACCTTTCGAGTTTAGCAGAAACCTTTTGAGGATTTTTTCTTTAGGCTCCTCATTAGTTTCATGTTCTTTCCCAGTTCGTCTGCTTCTGGGGTTGTGACCTTTGTCGTCATCTTTTCGGCTGAACATTGCCATTTCTCTGGTTAAGGTGTCTGGAAGATAGTTCTTGTTTCCTGCAATTAATTCAACATTATAATCATATTGGTTAAGAAATAATTGCCAGTTTGCTAATCTTCCTCTATCAGCAGCTTTATCAAGTTTAAAATTTTTGAAATTCTTTACTCTGTCACAATCAGTGCGTACAGTAAAGGGTTTTCCAAGAAAAGCTAGAGAATTTAAAATTGTTTTCTTGACAACCAAAATTTCTTTTTCCCCTATGGGATAATTTAGTTTTGCAGGGCTGATCTTGCCACTACAAAATTTACAGATCTTTTCAATGTTAGTTCCAGGTGTTTTTTCCATAACAACACCAGACCAGTAATTGTCACTCGCATCAGTTTGGAGAATGATCTCATCATTTTCCTCTGGTTGTTGGAGTGGAGGGAGATTTTTG